>VCDM03003224.1:24720-63362 GCA_012977825.3 Pteromalus puparum
GTGTGTGTGTGTGTGTGTGTGTGTGTGTGTGTGTACCGCAATATTATCGAATCCAGGTTATGAATCTCTACAAAATTTGGCATGTATATCCTTTTTTGGATTCTGAATTTGGAAAAAGAAGTTTTTTTCAATTGTGCTAACTAAATTTCATTTCATGGCCATTTATTGAAATTTGCAAAATTATTTTTGACATTTTTCGTATAATCTTAATGTTACACAAAATACAGCTATAGTACATTTTAAAGAGAATAAAATTACCTTCTTTTCCCCGCTTAGCCCTTGAGATCGACCGCACTGTTCGGCAGCAAAGGCGAAAAAGGTGATTTTCGCGAATCAAGGCATATCTCCGAAATTAAGAATCAGAACCTCACAAAAAAAATATGATGAGAGGTTCTGAGTCAAGCTATCTACCACAAAAATTTCAATTTATTTGACTACGTAGTTTTCGAATAACAAATAGAAAACTGAAAAAAATGAGTTTTCTATGTCCTACGTTTACGAGAGTAAAAAGGCTTAAATTTATCTACAATTTTGGGAAAAGGTAGACTTTTTATGCGGCTCGGCTAAGTTCTTTGCGCAGCTCTCAAAACCTTATGGTTTCTGAGATATCGATGATACAACTTTTTATTGAAATTTCTTATAACTTCAAACCTAAGCAGTCGAACGCTTAAAAAAAAGCTCTCGAATAATTTCTACATCTAGACACAAAAAGCTACAGTACGCATCACCTAGACTTTGTTATCGGTCACCCTGTACACCTACACACCGCCCTCGAATGATTTCTACATGTAAACACAAAAAGCTACGGTGCGCAACAGACTCACTATATTTCGTCATCGTCCACCCTGTACACCTAGACACCGCCCTCGAATGATTTCTACATCTAGACACAAAAAGCTACGGTGCGAACCACCTAGACTTCGTCATCGGCCACCCTGTATACCTAGACACCGCCCTCGAATGATTTCTACATCTAGACACAAAAAGCTACGGTGCGCACCAGACCCACTATACTTTGTCATTGTCCACCCTGTACACCTAGACACCGCCCTCGAATAATTTCTACACCTAGATACAAAAAACTACAAAGCGCACCACCTAGACCTTGTCATCGGCCAGCCCGTACACCTAGACACCGCCCTCGAATTTTTTCTACACCTAGACACTAATAACTGCGGTGCGAACTACCTAGACCTCATCATCGGCCACCTTGTACACCTAGACGCCATCCTCGTATGATGTATTTACCTAGACATATAAAATCACGAAGCACACCATATAGACCTCGTCATCGGCCACCCCATACACCTAGACACCGCCCTCGCGCTTCGCGCTCCACGCTCGCTGTCTGACCTTACTATTTAATCTAATTATTAGAAAACAAAAGTCAATGAAAAATCATTGATTTTTCATCTTTTTTCGTATACAATTAAAAAATGTGTTGGCCATACATAGCCTCAAAGTTTTTACAATTATTTTAGTTTTTGACTTAAAATTTATATGAATGTCTATTCGAAAATCAACAATATTGAAAATCATAACATGTATTCTCTTATTGCAACGAAATAATTAAAAACCTTTCTTTATTCCGTAAAATTAGAAAAAATTATCTTTTTATAGTACTTGAATTCAAATTATACACGCGAAATCTCATAAGGTGGCCAAATTCGGAACTATCCTATTGGTGGAAAATACATTGATTTATATGTAAGCTTATATTATATTATATAAGTTTATTTATATGTGACATCACGCTTAACTAACCGAATTCCATCCCGTTCCTAAAGTCGTGAATTTTGTGCAAAGATAGTTTATTACATAATTTGAACAGAAAAAGTATTTGTTATATCAGCTAAGCAAAGCCGAACAGCTGTTCGTTGGCTCTGTCGAAGCGAGGCAGCGAGCTCGACCACTGCGCATACATTGTGCGCATCGATCTGGCGACCAGTTGGCGACGTGCCCATACAGCCATCTGCCGTGTGTGTTTTGACGTTTTGAAGCTGCCTTCCGGCCTCCGCTAACCGCAATGTTTTGATCCGTTTAACTTTTCGGCAATATGAGTGAATGCGTAGTGAAAAAAAAAACATGAGCCGTCACGGGACGCCTGGCAGATGTGAAACATAGAAATTGAAGGTTACTGGAAAATATATAATTGAGTTTCATAAGAAAAGGATGCAACGAAAAGGAATAAACGAGTATTTAAAGAAAAAAATATTTAGATTTATGCCGCGTCACAAAGGCTTATAGACTGCCGACAGTCCTCCACTGTAAGGGTATTACAATCCCTCGGAGACGCGGTCCAAACAGCTGATCGAAAGAGAGACGCCAATATCCAGGTATGCGACAACACAGTGGAAGCGCGGGCGAACTGGCCCTTCATTTTATTACCCCCGCTGCCGCACTATGGGACATTTTGGAAATTTGTTTTCAAAATAAAATATCTCCTTCCAGTATTGACCAAATTGGACGATTTTTTTTGTTTTGCAGGTTATACTCTACAGAATACGAGAAAAATATAGAAATTAAATTAGCAATTGTCGCTGGCCCAGGAAAAATTGTATATAAGCAATTTTTGGAAAATTCGATATTTTCGGCTTGCAGATGCGAGATATTGCTTATATATTCGGAATATTGATAGAATTAGCGATATATATATATATATATATATATATATATTTGCAGTTTGCCGTAGCATTGATATACACGAAAAAAACTCAAGTAGAATCAAAGAATACTGATGCAAATAGTTTACGGCATACTAAAGATACAGCTTTAGCATTTTATTGTATTTAGATAATGATTACTCTAAAAATAAGTATTATAAAGAATTGCCTTGTGTGCACTCGTTACGTCCCTCTCTCCCCTATATTATATGAGCATACTATAATAAACATTATATCTGTAAATATTCTTGTGTATAACATTCCTTTCAGCAGCAGATAAGTGAGAGGAGCAGACAGCCGTAACACACACAGAGAGAGCCGCGCGTAGTGTGTATGTGCGTGTGGCGCCGTCTGAGAGAGAGTGAGAGAGAGAGAGAGAGAGAGAGAGAGAAAGATTGCACTGATCAAGCGTGCCGATACTGTCTCTTCGTCTCCGCGGCTACGCTTACTTTAAGCAAGATAGATCCGTGCGTGCGTGCGTTCGACTTCGAGAGGACTGTTACAGCGTCCTTGACCAGGAACTTCATGTGTCGCTGGAATCAACCTGCTGCTATTCAGCACCGCGTGTCCATTGGTTTGCCGCTTGACTTCTAGCTACACCCAGGCCACACACGAGGCTTCGAGGCGTCCGTCCTGCTGTCCAGCGTCGGGCCCTGGTCATCCGTCCTGCGCCACTCCGGTTCAAGCCACGAGGCATTTATCGAGTTCCACGAAGCACTTCTGTAAGTACCTGCCCGATCGCAATACTCTCTCTCTCGGCATTATTCGCTCTGCTCCGTCTCTCTTACTCCGCGCTGCTTTTGTACTGATTTTCAGTCTTTACATAAAGAGAAACTTTACTACGACTCGGCTTGTGTCACTTTGGTCCTGACTCTGTCCATCCCCATGCGATTCACTCTTAATCTATCTCGCGAACTAGTTACGTAGCCAAATTACTCACGACGCCTCCGCGGGCTCACGTGCACGAGGACGTGCACGTACAGCAAACTGCGCTACGGGCCAGGCTTCGTACAGCCTTCAAGAAGCCTGCATCTAGCTGCTTTTATATCCTCTCGCTTCTTTATCGTTGTTGGATCATAACCACCGATTATTTATACATGGGCATTAAGAACCCCGTTATATATGGCGCCCTAACGTTACGGGTTAATTATTAAACTCTAAAACAATTTATTCAGCTATAAATTGCTGCGTAGTTTTCGCGAGCGCGAGAGGAATTTTCCGAGCGAACACGTGTGTTTACCAGGTCCGAATTCCAAGCGCCCGCAGTAGTATATACGTGTGCGCGCGACCTACCATATTTACCCTTGGAAGAGTCAGGCAGCGGCGAAACGTAAACAAAGTGCACACTTTCTAGCGCTCTAAAATTTTATCATTGAGACGATTTACACGTTCGAATTCTAGAATATTTCGACTCGAATTTTCGACGCTGCTTACGTCACGGAATATTCTGCGAGAGACTATATACTATATTGCCGTCGTATGCGATATACTTCTAAGTCAATCGAAGCGTGCTACAGAGCATACATGCTCTGCTATTAAAATATTTTTTTCGCACATTTAATTGATCGTAATAATTTATTTCGCATATTTATTCGATTGTAATTTTATTTCTTCTCGAATTTGGAATATTTTTTTTTTGTGCGTTGCGTTCGTGAATACGTAAGTGTACGTTCGATAAATCAATTCAGTCTTGTTTTTTTTTTTTGACATTATTAAATAAATTAAAACTATTGAAAAATGGAAACCAACTGGTCTGTAGCCGATCTTACAATTTTTAAAGAAGGCGTAAATGCTAGATTAAGAAGCTGGATTAAAAATTTGTCGAGCGCAGAAGTCAACGATGCGTTAAACCAATTAGAACTACAAACGAATGGTACTCTATTCGAGCGAGCGAACAGATTACTACGAAGGTTACATGGCAACTATACAGCCGAAGACTTCGTACAAGATAGTAATACGGAGGAAGATATTGAAATGCGAGACGAATTGTGCTTGACTTTTGTGCAGTCACCCGCTTTTCCAACAGAATTAAAGAATGATGTCCTCACGATAATTGAGGTAGAAGAAGCGCTTGAGGACGGCATGCACGCTGACGTGAAGCTACCGTCCAGCTCGCCACACGATCATCAAAAACTGGAGGATATGTCACTCACAATGCCAGTGGACTCGAGACAAGAAATATTTGACTCTCAAAATAGCGTAAACTTTAACGCACCACAACAACCGTCGCTCTATACGACGAGCACATACAGCCTCGCGGCACCGCTTGTTGCTATTGTAGTAGTAACGACTACAACAGTCTCACCACTGACTTGCGCACATCTCAGCAGATCACCAAGCGCGCAAGCCACAGTAACACCAGCAACGCTGCAAAGCATACCAGCAATCAACCAGAGGTGGAACAGGCCTATGATGCGCACGGTTCTGCCAAGTGGAGAAGTTGTGGTTATCCCGGCATCAGTGGCTACAGAATTAGAAAAAGGCTGGATAGCACAGCGTGACTTACATAAAAAAGAAGCTGAAATGAAAGGGTACATCGCAGGAAAAACGGAAGAAATCCATAATTTTAGAGGACGAAATGCACGAGCAAGTGCATAAGATGCTCCGTGCTGGCATAATTAGAAGATCCTAAAGTAATTGGTCTAGTCCAGTAGTTATGGTGCAAAAATCTGACGGCAGTTTTCGTTTCTGCGTCGATTACCGAAAAGTGAACGCTGTGTCAAAAATAGCTGCTTACCCGCTACCCTACATGGATATGATATTGCGGAAGATACAGCATGCTAGATATATATCGGCGCTGGATTGCTCAGGAGCGTTTTTGCAAATACCCCTTACAGAGCGATCCATCCCTATCACAGCCTTCACTGTACCTGGACTTGGATTATTTGAATTCGTCAGGATGCCATATGGCATCGCAGGAGGGCCAGCGACGTTTCAGATGCTCGCTGACCAGCTGATCACGCTAGAAATGGAACCGTATGCCTTTGCGTACCTCGACGACATCATAATCGCAACCGATACGTTCTCAGACCATGTCAAATGGATAACGTTAATCTTGAAACGGATAAACGAAGCTGGACTCACCATAAACAGGAAGAAGTCGAAAATATGCATGTCTGAAGTGCGTTACCTAGGCGTACTTGTGAATCGTGAGGGCTGTCGCCCCGATCCAGAACGAGTTCGGCCTATAGTCGAGTACCCGGCTCCCAAGAACTTAAAGCAACTGCGCAGATTCATTGGGATGGCTTCGTGGTACCGTAAATTTCTAGAAGACTTCGCTACACTATGCGAACCGCTCACTGCACTCACTCGCAAAAATGTAAAATACGAGTGGAAGGACAAACAACAGGTAGCTTTTGAGCAAGTAAAAGCTCTGATCGCAACCGCTCCAGTTTTAGCAAGGCCTGACTTCAGCGCTCCATTCATAGTAGAATGTGATGCCAGCGATACAGGACTTGGAAGCGTCCTTCTGCAACGCATTGAGGGAGAAGACCGCGTGCTCTGCTTCGCGAGCCGCGTCTTATCTGCTACGGAGCGCAGGCTGTCGGTGACAGAGAGGGAATGCCTCAGTGTTATTTGGTCCATAGAAAAATTTAGACCTTACATCGAAGGCTACTATTTCACTGTAGTAACGGACCACCACAGCCTTGTGTGGCTACAGAACTTGAAATATCCAAACGGAAAATTGGGCCGTTGGTCTCTGCGTCTCCAGTCCTACGACTTTGAGATCGTTCACCGTAAAGGTAAAGACAACGTCGTGCCCGATGCGCTCTCTCGTATGTACGAGACCGACGAAGACGAAACAGCTGTAATAGCCTCGCTTTCAGGGGACGAGTCGATCAAGGATCTCTGGTACCTGAAAAAGGCGAAGGAAGTCGTCGAAGATCCGAAGGCACATCCCTTCTGAAAGGTCGTGGGTGGCCGACTCTATCATTACCGCCCAGATCCGACGGTAAACGATCTACTCGGACAAGATGACTACTCTTGGAAGCTAGTAGTACCCCACGAACAGCGAGAACAGATTCTCGCCGAATGTCACGACGAGCCAGTCTCTGGACATCAAGGAAGGTTCAAGACCCATCAGAGAATAGCGCTCTGGTACTACTGGCCAAATATGTATAAGGATACAGCCCACTTCGTAAGGAATTGCCACATTTGTCAGCAAGTCAAAGTGGAGCAATTCGCTCCCGCAGGGCTTATGGGCAAACACGTGGTTACACGACCCTGGGAGATAGTCGCTGGCGACACTATGGGACCTTTTCCGAGGTCAACCCAGGGACACGAACATCTATTAATTTTTATCGACTTATTTACGAGATGGATCGAATGCATCCCGATAAGGAAGGCCAATGCAAAAACCATCAAGCGAGAACTGAATCTGCGAATCTTCTTAAGATTTGGTATCCCTGATCGGTTCTTATCAGATAATGGTACTCCTTTTAAAAATAAACTCGTCGATAACTTTTTGGAAGCACATGGAGTATATCACGGCACCTGTGCCCCTTATTCGCCTAAATCTAATCCGACCGAGCGAGTTAACCGCACTATCAAAACGATGATTGCTGCTTTCATTGAAACCAAGCATACTACTTGGGATGAGCACATTCCGGAATTCGCTTTTGCATACAACACTGCTATCCATGAAGCAACACGCTCTAGTCCGGCGTTTCTCAACTATGGAAGAAATCCAGAGCCGCCAGGTACTACTCGAAGAGAAATAGAGCAAGCTGCCAAGCAAAGCTTAGAAAGAGCCGCGCAAGAAGATTGGCATGCTCGCATGGAAAAATTAGACGACTTCCGAGCAACTGCTCAAGAAAATACTAAAACCGCTCAAGATCGGCAAGCCAAGTACTATAATGCGAAACACCGCGATGTCGAATATCAGGTGGGTGATAAAGTATGGGCGAAGAACCGTATACTTTCCTCTGCAGCTCAAGCTATCGCAGCCAAACTAAGCCCGAAATATGCTGGGCCATTTATCGTCACGGCTCGCATAGGGATGAACTCCTATGAGCTGGAGACAGAGCAAGGAGTCGGCATAGGAAAAGTAGCCGTATGTGACCTAAAACCATGTCATGATGAAGAACAGTTCCCAGAAGAGGAGCAAGAAGACCAAGGGGTGGATAGCACAACTCAAGGCCCGCCAACTCCGCCAAGGAGAAACAGCGAGTCTTCACCAATTGCGCTCCCCGCACCGGTGACTGAAGTAACTGATGACTCTCCAGCGCAAATTATAACTCCCACAGTACCGAAGCGCAGGGGTAGACCGCGAGGTTCCAAGAAAACAGCGACGGTCCCGGCAGAAACTTCGCCTCGCCGCTTGCGCCCCAGAAATGGACAATAATTAGAATTTTTTCTGCGCTTTTGCCTGCTTGCATCTCTCTTGAATCTTGTAGATCTTCCTTCTGCTTAATCTCTTCCTTGCCGCCTATGGCCAGGAGCTCCGATCTAACCAGTGCTACGATCTCTATTTTACAAACATGCTGCCTGCCAAGGAGTCCACGACGGTCATCGAGATCTCGCCGGAACTGCTAAGAACACTCAGCCAGCTATTGAGTCAGCTGATTATGGGACAGGCCAGCGAGATACCACCAACACTCGGTGATCCAAACACACTGTCGGACCTCCTGCGGTCCTTAGGAGAAGCCGCGAGGATAACAGCGGAACCCTCGCCAGCTCCACGAGCAGCTATTCTGCCAGTTCCGGCTCCAGGCCGACAGAAAGCACCTCACAGGGCACTGCCGGGCCGTCGACGGAAAAGCCCCGCGGCATAGAAGCTTCGCAGCCACAGCCGCTCGAAGAGAAGATGGATGCTCCATCTCCGCCTCCAGGCGCTACGCCCACTCCACCAGGCACCGCAACACTGCAGGAACAGTGGACCCGGATCGAGCCCAACGCTCGGACCTGCCGCCGAGATCGCAAGGCGGCCGCCCTCAAGGAAGAAGCACGTCGAACGCGAAGACATCAGGGGTAAGCCCTTGCTGGATTTCGTAGGTAAAGTGCAGAGGGCAGTCGACTTACAGGAGTATCTCGACCGAGCAGAGGCCCAGTGGCACGAGAACCAGAAACAGGAGAAGAAAAGAAAAGCTTTGAAGCTGGAGCAGTTGAAAAAGCTCCAAGAGCTCGAGGAGATACGCGAGCAACTGCACCATCTTGAAGTGGCTCATGCAAGCAAAGCTAGCGCCCCAAAAACCAGCGAGATGCCCCCAAGGGAGCCTGGACCAACGGCTATGGCCTACAAGGACGCTAAAAAGCCCTGCGGCCCTTTGGAAGGCCCTCGCACCGATTTGCGGTACGTCAGATACTGCCAGGTCTGTAACTTGACGGGAGTTGCGAGGACTAAGAATTGCCCCAACTACTATCTCCACAGCAAGTTCCAAAGTGGCGATTTCCCACGCTACCGCTACTAAGCTTATCTACTCGAAGATCTTCGCCTCTCATCAAGCTTCGTAGCATTCAAGATCATCAGAAGAGATCAAGCGATTTTCGTTCTTTTTTTATTTATTTTTGCTGTACAAAAGCGTATTATTTAACTTAGTATCTGGCATTGACGCCCTCGATTTTTGTTTATTTTCGATTCTACCTCATGTAATTGTAAGAGAGACGAAGAGGCTGATAGTTGTTAATATTGATCTTATATTAATCGTTTATTAGCTTTCCCATTGAATAAATTTGAATATTTCATTACATTCTAATTCTCATCTTTCATTTTCTTATAGTCGAGAGAGACAGTTGTCTGTTACCAGCGTCTGGGGGTGGGGAATATTACGAGTTGCCTTGTGTGCACTCGTTACGTCCCTCTCTCCCCTATACTATATGATCATACTATAATATAACAGTAATAATAATATAATAAGCATTCTATCTATAAATATTCTTGTGTATAACATTCCTTTCAGCAGCAGGTAAGTGAGAGGAGCAGACAGCCATAACACAGAGAGAGAGAGAGAGAGAGAGAGAGAGAGAGAGAGAGAGAGAGAGAGAGAGAGAGCCGTGCGTAGTGTGTATGTACGTGTGGCGCCGTCTGAGAGAGAGAGTTAGAGAGAGAGAGGGAGAAAGATTGCACTGATCACGCGGTCGCGTCTCGCGCCGCGACACTTAGGAGTTTACCGCCGTACAGTACAGTCGTGCCGATACTGTCTCCTTGTTCCCGCGGCTACGCTGACTTTAAAGCGAGAGATATCCGTGCGTGCGTGCGTTCATCTTCGAGAGGACTGCTGCAACGTCCTTGACCAGAAACTTCGTGTGTCGCTGAAATCATCACACGAGGCTTTGAGGCGTCCGTCCTGCTGTCCAGCGTCGGGCCCTGGTCATCCATTAAAATAGTATATTATGATATAAGTGACTTAAGTAAAACTTCTTTGCACGTTGTAAGGTTAAGGCATGAAATCCTAATTAAGCCTCGCAGGAGTGTTACTTAAGTAACAAGTATCTACTCACTACGTTAGTACACTAACTTCGTGGTGCAAAGTAGGACTGCTTATGATATGGATAGGCGTGACCTAGGTGCTCAGGTCACACTGGGCTATAAAATCTATTATTGATACACTTTTGTATACACTTATAAAAAATTGTTCGTGAGTCTACTGATAGGTAATGAAGTAACAACTCGTGCGCACCCGCTTTTATTTCTATTTCTAACTTTGTAAAAAATTTCCTTTTTCAAGAGTTAAATTAATAGCTTAACCATAAAACTCAAAAGAAGCATTTTAACAAAACTTTTTATGTCGTATAATATTTCATGACCTAATTCCTTTTCCTTAATTTCCAGAATTCCTTAATGACCTGGGCATCTTCCGACTATTGCCGAGTATAAGCAGTGAACAATTCACTCATTTTGGTTCAAACTTATGAATTTTATATGAAGAGTAAAAAAAATATTTGTAATAAAGACTAAAATAAAAATCAACTATCTTGTGTAATCAAATAAAAAAATGTATTAAGTTATAATATTGTACTTTTGATGGTAATTATAAAAATAATATGTTTAGAAACATGATGAGTAAAAGATTCTTACTCTAAAATTTCAAAAAAAGTTTCAAAAAGTTTTCTTGCATCCAAAATGTAAAAAACAGTTATGTGAGAAAAAGAATACTCTCTCTTGATTTCAATCTTGAATTTCATTTGTTTCTTTTTTTTCAGTCTGTAAAAATCAAATTTAATTTAAAGTTTGTTTCATATTTTATATATCATATATCTATTTTATAAATAGAAATTAACATAATCTAAAAATAATGACATTCGTACTTAAGAAGAAATATTTCTGTGCCCGAAATCAGCTCTTCTAACTCCATTGTGTCATCATTAATAATTTTGTAATGCTCTTCATTTTTTACTTTTAAAATATATGTGTTACCTTGTAAATATAAATATATATACAAATGTAAAGTTGTTTTTTAAAGCAATTTACATTGAAAATATATAGAAGTCATATTTACCATTTTCTTGAAGATCACCTATAATTTCTAATTTAGTTCCTTTTTCAATATTCACATTCCAACTATCGCCTATATTTATTGATACATCTAATTTGTATCGTCCATCAGTAATTGCTCCAAAGTATTCAAATTCATTGTCATTTTTTTTTTTTTTTTGAATAAAATTGTTACGCAAATATCCCTGAATTTCTAGAATCATTACAAAAGTATTCCAGTAACAGTACAAAAATAAGTTATAATATAACATTAAAATAAAATTATTTTGTTTACTTACTCACAAATCCTTTTTTGTTGGTATTTCAGAAAATCTGACTTTGGATGGTTTACTTTTCAATAAATTGAATTCTCCTAATTTAGATATAGATGAATAATATTGTAAATTAAGATCATAAAATAAATTTTCATTTGAATATTTTTTGGCCTTCGTGACAGTTACACTTTCTAATAAAATTTTCTACAAAATATATAATATTGTTGATTAAAATGAGAACTAAATAAAAAACCGCTGCCAATTCTTTGGCACGTAGCTTCCTTCAACCTTATGTATCGCTTTAATATCTAAATTGTTTTTACTTCATATATAATTCTATAAAGTTTTTATGCTTTTTCGTTTGATGGATAAAATTATTTCGAAATAATTATATTACATAATCAATGCGTAACTGAAAATATTGTTTTTAACGATTTAATAAAACAAAAAACAGAAAAAAACTAGCCAAGGTATAGATTAAAATCCATACAATAGAAGCTAAGATCTAAGCGATGCAGTTTTCAGTTATATAGGGTATACAATATACAGGGTGAGAAAACGAAATTTTGAAGCTTAATATCTTTGAAACCATTTGGTTTCATAAACAGCCCAAAGAAATGGATTAAGGTGCTATAACGCTAGGTAAGGACCGCCGACAGCATCAAATCTTATTTTTAACAAATTAATAAAACAAAAACAGCAAAAAACGAGTCTAAGTAAAGATTAAAATCCATTAATGGAAACTGAGATCGAAGCGATACAGTTTTCAGTTATATAGAGTATACAGGGTAAGAAAACAAAATTTTGAAGCTTAATATCTTTAAAACTAACTGGTATCATAAACAACCCAAAGAAAGAGATAAAGGTGCTATATAATGCTAACTAAATCCAAAATTTGAAATTGATTATTGCCTTTTTACTCCAGTTATCGCGTCACGTAGAAAAACGATTTTTTTCAGTTTTTGATGTTTTTCTCAGGATCTGCCCCATGAAATGACTTAATGGTATATATAAGTATATCGTTCTAATTACCTTCAATAATCATATATTTTTTTAGAATGATTCGCTATTTAGTTTTTGAGTTATAACGATTTAAAAAAATTGCACTGTATTGGTGTATAATAAAAGAACGACGAACGATAATATACATTTTTCACGGTAAAAAACATAGGCAATTTTATTCTCTTTCAGGTACATATTTATTGAGAATATAGTACATTTGACTGTATGATAAGTATAGTTCGTGCTAGTGACGTGAGTGTGTGAGGGAACGCACACATGCAATACCCTCTCGCGTATGAGTGTGAGTCACATGACTACTTGCGGTGTCGAGACTAAACGAGTCTCGCACATCGCTCTCTGGGAACGAGCCGTCGCCGAATACACAAGGTGTGTGCGACGCATAGCTGTACATAGAAGGAGAACAATAAATCCACATTGTTATAAACATTAATTATTACCTCATTTATCTAACAATATTAAGCAATTTACTTTTATTAACTTTTCCGATAACTTTGTTTGCAAAAACTGAAACTCAAAACTAAAAAATCACTATGAAAAAAAATCGCGTATATAAATTGTAAAAACGGACTTTTATTTGATAAAATTATCGATGTCTTAATTATTTCTGAGTCTTGGCTTACACCTTTTTTGCAGTCTTCTCTTTTTGCTATAAATGGCTATAATCTAGTCAGAAATGACCGTGGCTTACTCTCAGCACGAAATCGCGACCAAGATTCTACCGATGGGCACACATATATGAACGGTGGCGGTGTAGCGTTCTATATCCGTGAGGATTTGCCATATTCCATTGTTGAAGCTTCAAATACGCAAGATCTAAATGAAACTGAATTTCTGTTGCTCAGTATTGAGTGTGGGGCAAAAATTTTACTTGGAGGCATTTATCGTAAGCCTAAAGGCCATACCTTATCAAAATTCTTTGACACAGTGCTTAACCTTTCGCATTTGTATGACAATATTGTACTGGCAGGTGATCTAAATTCAGATTTACTTTCGAATGATTACTACGGCATGCATTTACGAAATCTTATCCAGGAATACAATTTTTTCCTTGTGCCCTTTGGAGCTACCCATCACACAGACGAGTCTGATACATGGCTTGATGTTCTATTGACTGATTCAAGCGATAGGGTCATTTTTTATGAAAAATCTGATGTACCATTTATAAATGGCCACGACTACATACTGATTGATTTCTCATTTGATATCCCGATTCGACGCGAAGTAGAATTCACCTCTAGAGATTTTCGGGGCTATTCTGCTTCGCTTTTCGTGGATATGGTACTACCTAAGCTGACTGATTTAACTTTGGACTTGAATATGTCGGTCGATTGTCGTCTAGCAAATTTCCAAATGGTTGCTTGCGCAGCGTTAGACGTAGTGGCACCACTTACTACTAGGAAGTTCCGCAGAAAACCTTTACCATGGTTTACACACGAGGTTAGGCACAAGCTAAAGCTCAGGGAGAAATGGCATAAGATTGCTAAAAGGACCGGTAGGCAGCCAGCCAAGGAGAACTACAAAAATGCTCGCAGAGAAGCTAAACTTGCAATTAGAAAAGCACGTGATAATTATCTATTAGATGGTTTGATACGGTCACGACTTTTCTTGGTCCTGGGTGCTTCTATTGAAATAAAAGTTATTGATTTTTATTTATAAAAGTCGTGCACATTTACTGCTCTGCGTCGTAATTGTGACGGCAGGCCAAATAAAGTGATTTTATTATGATTTTAAATATCATTAATAAATTAAATAAATGTAATAATAAATATATTACAGGTCCGGGATACGAGGTAGTGGAGTGTATTCATCACAATAATAAACTTTAGTTCATTTTAACAAAAATAAATATATTCAATAAGATATTAAATGCGAAAATATTGCGTGTAATGTTGCATATATTTTCTATCACAAAATTAAATAAATATCTCTCTTTTTGATTTTTACAAACGTATATATATATATATATATATATATATATATATATCGGTGATCGAAGTCTTATTTTGACATAGGATAGTTTACGCAGATACGCTTAACTTTGCGTTATCTGTTTATTTCGAAAGTTACAAGTGTGTGGTAATAAACGAATTTTCTATTAGAGTCTAAAGCAGATACGCGTTAAATTGCGTTATCTTGCCTGACTAGATAATTTAACAAATATAAGAATATTCGAAAATTTCTCTAATTCTTTTGAAAGGAACTGAAATTTTTCTAAGTCTAAGACTGATACGCTTAAATTGCGATATCTTTGCTTGACTAGAAAATTTTATAAGTCCTTCAAAAGTGAGAAAATATTCTAAGTTTATCTACCAAGGCGTAATAGTTGCTCTTGGTAGGACTAGTCCTCGCTTAAGTTGCGCTGGAGCTAAGTCTTTTTACTACCAAGGCTTTATGGTTGCTCTTGGTAGGACTAGTGCGCTGATAATTGCGCTGGAGCTAGTGACTGGCTCTAGGCCGCGAGGGTCCTTATAAAGGCTGCGGAGAGAGCGGGGATCGCACCGCCGAAAAAACGCTTACATAAAAATATCACACTCACATTCACACCTATGTACAAAACCCATTCACACAAGCGTACGGAGCTGCGCGCGCCGCGCCGCTGCTGCGTCGTAGCTCCCACTCTCACACTGTGCACGCCGCACCGCTCGCTACGCTGTATATATAGATATACGTGCTTGCTGCTGCTGCTGCCAGGTCGTAGGTCCCGCTGCCGCCGCTACTGCCTGATGGCGCTGCTGTTGTTGTTGGCTGGCTGCTCAGCTGTGGCCCGTAGCTCTTGCAAGAGTGGGAGAGTACGCTTATTTTTGCGTGCTTTTTCTAAAAAACAAGTCGCGAGACTTTAATTTTTTGTAGTGTTTTTTTTTATTGATGACTCTGCGGAGCGGTGTGGGGTGTTACAGGTTGTAGAGATAAAGTTAACTGTTGGGCTTTCCTACGCAAATATGGTTTGGTAAAGTCTCAAAATAAATCACCTCTGCACTTTTTCGATAAGGAGGAGCTTATCGCATTTTATTCGTCAGTGACTTGTGCTCATCCTCCGTGCTCAGACAGCATTTTGGAATCGATACTTGAGAGTCATCGGGACACACAGATTGATAGGCCCGAATTCAGCTTTCGACTCCTGGATTGCATTGAAGTTCTGCAGACTATGCATGAAAACTTACCAAAGGCCAAAAGTCGTAGATGCGATGGCTTATCCTTATCGTATTTTGAGGATGTTCTTCCGAAACTTGCTCCGTTTTTTACAAACTTGTTTAATATGTCTATAACTAGTGGCAATTATCCAGCTACGTGGAAATAATCCGTAATTGTGCCGCTAAATAAGTCCCCTATACCCAGCTCACCTGGTGACACACGACCAGTAGCCAACATTCCGCATTTTTCAAAAGTATTTGATGGGCTGATGACCACACAGGTGGTCGATTATCTTGAGACACACCGACTTATCACAGCGTATCAGTCTGGGTTTCGCAGCAACTACAGCACCCAAACAGCGCTTCTGAAGGTTACCGACGAGATTAGACTGGGAGCAGATAGCGGGTTGATTACGTTGTTATTACTCTTTGATTTTAAACGTGCATTTGATACTATTGATCACGCCACGCTACTCAAGAAACTTAAGTTGATTGGTTTTTCGAACGAGGCGATAGTATGGTTTCATTCATATCTATCTGGGCGCTCGCAAGCAGTTGTTGGGTTGGATGGTACACTTTCGAATTTTCTGCCCAGCACTTCTGGGGTACCGCAAGGTTCTTCACCAGGCCCCATCATATTTTTGATATACATTAACGAGATAGTGTCCATACTCCAGCACTGTAAAACGAACTGCATGCTGTTTGCCGATGACTTGCAAATATACGTCCAGTGCTCGCCCAAGGATTTAGATTTAGCCGTTGCCCAGCTAAATGATGATGCTAATCGTATTTTTGATTGGTCCCAGGCGAATGGGCTCCTTCTTAACGTTACAAAAACAAAGGCTATAGCTATCGGGTCTGTGCAAAACCATATGCGTTTGGATTTAGGTAATATTACGCCGATTGTAGTAGGTGGTATAGAAATTGCTTTTGAAGAGACTGTGAGAAACCTTGGAGTTACCTTATCCAAAACGCTTTCATGGAATGCGAATGTTTCTGGCATTTTTACGAAAGCTCACTTTGCGCTATATCGCTTAAGATATAAGGGGTATAGTTTGAATAGCTGTCTCAAAGCCAGATTAGTTAGCACATTAGTTTTACCACACATTGATTACGCTTGTTTAGTTTATCTTGATCTCACTGATTATCTCGCAATTAAACTACAAAGACTATGTAATGCGGCCGTGCGATATATATTTCATCTGAAGAAAGATGCGCCACTTAAACCCTATTACGAAAAGTTAGGATGGCTGTCGCTCAAACATCGAAGGAACTACCATTTAGGAGTACTATTGTACAAATTGTTCATTCTAAAGCGTCCTGATTACCTATTTAGTATGTTTCCTACGCCCGGCGATGATATCAGGCGTTCGACAAGGAATAATCGTTCTGCATTCGTTATACCGTTTGCTAATACTGAGATGTATTGTAACTCTTTTACTATCAAGGGAATGCACTTCTGGGATTCCCTTCCTGTAAAAATTAGACTGAGTAGTTCCCTCGGTATTTTTAAAGAGCGCCTTCACGAGCATCTATTATCATTACCGCAAATCTATGTAACTAGATAGACTTGCGAACATTACCTTATCTATAGGCTGTTATCTTACTTTATTTTTAATTTACTTTATTGTCGTATTAGTTAGTTAAGCGAAAATGTGAGTTTGAGGGAGCAGACGCTCCACTATGCCAAAGATACGCTACTAAAAATTTTTTGTAACCGATATGCTAATGTTTAGCGAAAATTCTATTTTTGTTGTATCTATCGTTATTTTGCATACATCGCCCCACGGCCTTATGGGCCAGGGCGTTAATAAATCTGTTATCAATCAATCTCTCTCTCTCTCTCTCTCTCTCTCTCTGGTTGTTACGGATAGAATCGCGTACATACATGGCAGTTGCCTGTTTTACCGAGTTGACGCGAAGAAAGCAAGATTAAAAGAATGATGCAATATGAACTATGCGCTCGGCTTTCTTCGTCCCTTCTCGGCCGTCATCGATGACGTTTTCGGCGGTGATTAATAAGCGTAGCGTCAGTTACCGGCGACGACTCGTGAGAGAAAGAGGTCAAGCGCTGACCTTTTCTGTTAGGCTTACTAATAAAGTACTGGTTTTCCAACATTAACAGTTTTTGCCATTCATTGTCGAACCTAATCTTTGCCTTGTCCCTAACACTGGTGGTGCTGGTTGGCGTTGAATTGGATCACTCCTCCTAATGCTGCTCCTGCTCATTCTATTGATGTGCTGATATGTGCAGTATAATCAGTGTAATTTTGTGATCTGTTTTATAGCACTGCGTGACCTAAACCCGCACTTAAATCACGCTTATTCGTGACTAAAATAGCCCGTTATTTCACCGTTAAGTAATGAATTTGCTTAAGTTACAGACCCGTATAGGCTGTAATAAAGACTAAAAATACTCGTAATTAATGTTTTTAATGATGAGAATAAAAGAAAGAAGTGAAAAATCACTGTTAATATCCTCAAAAAGCACGCGAAATTAAGAAAATTGGTTGTAATCGTTTTGACATTTCGAGGTTAGTCTTAACGTTTTCAGGTTGTCATCCCTGCATGCCGAGATTTTTGTTGGGTGGCGGGGTTCCACCTCCCCCGGAACCCGCCTGTCCCGCCTGCCCACACCACCTTCCCCCTGTGAAGTGCGAGTTTATGTCAGGCACGTGTCTAGTAAGAGATTAAAAGATTTTATCAAGATTTGATTTAGTAATAGGGTTCCATTTAAAAAATGGATTGTAATAGCATAGTTTAGACGGACGTGTCAGGCTTCTCAGAGCAGGCTGAGATATCGAATCTCACACATTTTTAAAATTTGACATGCATATATTTTTTCTGATTCTGAATTTAGGTAATTTTGCTTCCTCCTCAAGAGGAAGCTTTGTAATAGTAAAATTTTCAGTTTGCTAATACTTCGTGGAAACGCATTGGAGGTGTTTGGAGTACGAATCATACGTTTTAGAAAATGTCCGTGCGGATGGCTGTGTGGTGTGTTGTGTGTGTGTGTGGTGTGTGTGCCTGGTGTGTGTACGTGATACCGCCATAATTTGGAACCATGCGACGGATCGTAATAAAATTTGACATGCATATATTTTTCTAATTCTGAATTTAGGTCATTTTTGTTTATGATTCTGACCATTTTATGGCCATATTATAGCCATTTTTCTATTTTTTGAAAAAATATTTTTGCCTTTTATAATGATATGATTTATACAATATATTCAACAATCAGCGTATCTAAAGAACATAAATTTGTCTACTTTTTCGGCAAGATTTTGCTAGATTGACTGATCTGCTGATTTTTTTATGATATAAAAGGAATTTTTCGATAAACATAAACTAACTCAAATAAATAGTAAATGTTTTGAAAAATTCATGGACAATAAAAAACAACGATAATCTACTAGTTGTAAAATTTTAAGCCAATTTTTGGCCGACTAGTTTTGAGATAAATCAAAAACTACGAAAAAAATGGTTTTTTTATGCTCGTACGATTACGGGAGTAAAAAGGTTTTAAATTGAGTTGAAATTTTAGGAAAAGATTGATCCTTTGATGCACTTCGGCTGAGCGTTCTTTTTTGTAGCTTATGGAAACCTTTTAAGTTAAAAGATATTAAGATTCAAAATTCTTCAACTCTCACCCTGTATACTCCTGTGACTGAACATTATTATTTTTGTTAAACCATATAATTTGATAATTTTAAGGCTTAGTATATTTGAATGAGTTTTCGTTGCGTTCTTTTCATGAGAATGTCCGTGCAGATGGTTTTGTCTGTGTGTGTGTGTGTGTGTGTGTGTGTGTGTGTGTGTGTGTGTGTGCGTACGTACGTATACTGTTATAATTCTGGAACTACGTGATCGATCGTAATAAGATTGGACGTGCATATATGTTTTCTGATTCTGAATTCGAGTAAATTTTCTTTTAAGATTTAGACTATTTTATGACCATTTCATGGCCATTTTTCGATTTTTGAAAAAATATTTTTGCTTTTTATTATGATATGATTTATACAATATATTCAACAATAGTGTACCTAAAAGACTGCTACCCACAAGGTTGAAATATTTTCCCGCTTCTCCGACGCCTGCGCTCGCTCGTCTTAAGAGAGCTCGGGGCTTCAGTCCCGAGCGGATGTCCGGTGAGACCACTCTCCCAGGAGCTATGGAATATAGAATACTATTACGAGGGTCTAAAAGGCGACTGTGGGAGTACTGAAATGAGCTTTTAAATTTTAATAGGCGATTATGGGAATATAGAAAACAACGTCAAGGGTCTGAAAGGCGGCTGTGGGTATGTAGAAATCTATTGCAAAGGTCAAAAAGGCGACTGTGGGAATACAGAAAACGATTACGATGGTCTAAAATGCGACTGTGGGAGTGCTGAAATGAGCTTTAAAATTTTAAAAGGCGATTATGGGAGTATAGAAAACAACGTCAAGGGTCTGAAAGGCGGCTGTGGGTATGTAGAAATCGTGAAAAATAATTTTTTTGTGAAAAAGTTATTTTTCACAAAAAAATGAAGCCACCCGCAATTTTGTAACTTGCAGTTGTTAACGTTATTAACGATTCCGCAATTACTGGTATTTTTTTTATTATGATATATGTAAGTTATTTTAGGAGTTCACGGAGCTCTATCCTTTTGATATCCACCTTAACCCCCACTCCCCTGATACCCCTCCCCTACAAGTGTCTTCCTAACCTATCCTTTTAGTATCGAATAGTAGCGAATATTTAAATCAAAGAATGAGTTGATTGTCCCATGCAATTATCTTCCACTAGCAGAATAGGAGGAAGCTAAGTGCCAATGACTTGGCAGCGGTTTTTTTTTGCTTCCTCATAGAGGAAGCTTTGTAATAGTAAAATTTTCGACTTTGTCAAAAATAGGTTAGAAATCCATTCTGAGGTGTTTGGAGTTCGAATCACATGTTTTTAGAAAATGTCCGTATGGATGTGTGTGTGTGTGTGTGTGTGTGTGTGTGAGTGTATGTAAATTTGATATGTATATCTATTTTGGAATTCTGAATTCGGGAAAATAAGTATTTTTTGAATTTGCCAACTAGTTTTCGTTTTATGGCCATTTTATAATTTTGCAAAACTATATTTTGCGTTCTTTTTATCTTCCCATTGCTACAAACAATTCAGCTACTACGCATTTGAAAGATAATAAATTTACCTACTTTTTCCCGTTTGGCCCTCGGGATCGACTGCACCGTTTGGCAGAAAATGCGAAAATGGTGAATTTTTTTGAAGAAGCCATATCTTTTAATTGGAATATTAGAACCTCACGAAAATAATCATGTTGATGGGTCACGTGTCAAACTATATTCCACTAAAATTTCAAGTGGTTTGACTACTTATTTTTTCAGTAATAAATCGAAAACTGAAAAAAATGAGTTTTCTATGTCCAACGTTTACGAAAGTAAAAAGACTTTAATACATTTGAAATTTTGGGAAAAGGTAGATTTTTTATGTCACTCGGCTAAGTTCTTTGCGCAGCTTTCAAAACCCTATAGTAGAGAGAGGCAAGCCTAGGCAGACAGGGGTCGTGGCCTAGTGGCGCCAGTGACGTCATGGCTCGGGGCAAGTCTAGTCGCTCTGGGGGAGGGGAGCGGTCACGTCATGGCTCGTGGCAACTCTAGTCGCTCGGGTCTGAGATGTAGGGGCATGATAAGAACAAGTCCCGTGATGATGAGCCCTGAGGGGGGTCTTTGTCTTTTACAATACCAGCTACAAAAGCGAGGAATGTATGAAAAAAATAGCGCCTTACAGGATAAGCGGAAAGGTTTTTGGCCTTTTTTTTGGCAAGGTGAAAGCTGTGAACATGAGATTTAGAGGAAAGATGCGAGAAATGGTTTGCTATTATGTAAGTTTCATGGAGGAATGTAAAAATAACTAAAGGCTTTTCTTTTACAAATGAATAGTTGTAGGACCGTTAAAAGCAAGAAGTTTAAAATGAATTTAGTTTGTACTAAACATTGGCATGTGCATTTAATTTTTATATAATTTAAATAATAATAATCGAGGTCTTGTGAGGAGGTTGGTGTAGATAAAATAATATTAAAGTAAAATTATGTGTGTAGGGCTGCTATGCGGAGCAGTATCGCGCTCGAAGCTTGTGCGTGTGAATTTAATGAATTTAAATTTATTTAACAGAAAGGAACAATGCTAAAATTTAAGCTACTCTAAAACAATCTACTGGGAAAAAAACACAGTAAGAACTCTAATAATTAAGTGTAAATATGACAATATATTCAAGCCAAAATATTACAGTACTCGAAGTATTCGACTTCGTGTCGCGATCGAGACTGCCTCTACAGAGCACACGGAGCGACGCTCGCCCCCGATGCATTTGAACTCTCGAATTTTCCCTCCGCGTAAGGCTATAAAATCCGAACCCGATCCCAACGCCGTGCTCGACATTGAGTCCACCGATGACGCGCCCGCTCTCCGAGAGTTGTAAAATCGGACCCAACGCCGCGCTCGGCGTTAAGCCAAAACATATTACGCGCACGTCCTCACTGCCTAGAAAACTGACCCCGCGCCGGCTGTAAAACCCCGCGACGCGAACAAGGACCCTTTTTTCCGTACGCGAACGTGCTCTGCAGTCAAAACCGTCTTCACAATACAATGCCTGTACTGTTCCCGCATTCGCTCAGGCTTTCGCCTGTGATGCAGGGAAAACCTCTTGGGAAAATAACCCACGCCAGGAACAGTGCTTATACATGAAAAACTTAAAGTAAACGCACGCAGACTCGCTGTCGACCTATAAATCTAGCTTATAATATTCCATCCGTGCGCACGCTCGACCGGAGCGCAGAACAATGACTCCATGCTTTCTCTTCATGGAGTCGATCTGGACGATATGCTCCCGACAGAACACCGCATGTGCTTGTCTTAGCCTAAAGTGCGTCCGCGCAGGAAAATCTCGGCTTTTCCTCGCCCCGCAGTCTCTCCAATTACCGAGTGTATCCACCCGAGGGAGAGGAAAAAACTAAGTGGCCACCCGTACCACGAAGCCTACGCGACACTTAGCATGTCGCGCTGGAGCACTCATCCGCCGATCTTTGTTCTCGCCTCGATCCGCGTGCACACGTCGGGAACAATGTGCATGAAATTTTTATTTATCTATATTTTTTGAGCATCGTGATTACAGAAAATATTGTAAACTTCATAATGAAAAACGTCACTATGAAGTACTATCATTTCGGTGAAAATTATTTCAAAATAATTATCAAGAAAACAAGAATTTTTCGATGCGATTTTAAAAAAAATATTTTCTCTTAAATATTTTCTCTTTTCAATAACTATGTTTTTAATAGTATCGTAACTTCTTTCATTATTATGGTAGTCATACAAAGTTAAAATTTCAACAAGTTCGTCGCATAACAAATTTTTGCACTCGTTAATTTCATTTACTACACGTTCTAAGCGCCGATAACGCTCGTTTACACACACTATTTCAATTTAATGCGTTCTTGTTGCTGAATACATAACGCAGCACTGTTTGATTTAAAATACGTTGAAATATCCTCTAGTTTATTTTCTAGTTCAATCCAGCTTTCCATATCGATTCTGAGCCCTCTATAGAATATTGAGTATTCTTCAGTTCGATAATCGGTTGGTATTTTTGCGTGAAATTATCAAATTCCAAGCCGATGTAAAGTTTTTTCGAACCCGAGTTGTTTAGATGATACGTAGAGGCAAACAGTAGCGAACGACTATAATTTTTCACTCTTTCACTGTTGAATTCTTCGTCGGTAACAACATCTTGCTTTTCCTGGTTTGCAAGTAATATAGCTTCAGCCATGTTGTTGTTGTTCTTGTAGTTGTTGTTTCGTTGAAGTTAATAAACACTAATAATAAAGCGCTGTACTGCGATTTTACTGTGATGCGTTAAGTAAAAATCAAGAGTTTTACAGTTAGACCGACAAGGGGTAAAAAAATTCCCCAACTGAATAGATCGAGAGGTGAGATGGATATGGATGCTTACGGTCAAGCGTATCCTTTCTTATTGAGGTTCGGTGTCACTCCGAGAAAATCATAGCCGGTGGTGGTGGCTGTAAACGCTGCAGAGTGGCGGGCCGGGGGGGGGGGGGGGGTGCGGCCCAATGCAAGAGCTGGGACTTGACTCGGCGCGAGAGTGATGGTGGTGGTGTGGTGAGATACAGGTCAGAAGTGGGGGTACTCGGAGCATTGCCCTAAACTAAAAAAAAGGTCATTGATGCACCTGTATAGTGAAAACTATCGAAAAAAAATGTCAAGTGTTCTTACGAGGGTAGGTGAGATGCTGGAAAAATCTAGCCATCACTCTGAGTTTTACTTGCGCAGTGCAAACTTCGATTTTCATCCTCGTTTCAAAATGTCTCTTCGTCGAAACGTGTGGTGTGTTGTCCACTATTTAGTGGACAATGATTACGATGTGGGACGATTATTTGTGAGGAATCCATGGCATAAGTGCGTGGATAGAGCCAACGAGCGAGGCTTGTTCAAACTTTTTGAAAAAGTTTTGCGTCATGCACGTCCGCGAGAAATAGGACAGTGCTACGCTACGTTCAAAAAAAATGAAAAACTTGTGCGATTAGCTGGACAAGTTTGTGAAGCTAGGCATCACCGGGACTACACACGTAATCAGGGACCACTACGAAAGCTTGCAGAGCAAAACCGTAAGTACTCAATCCTTATATTGAATAAATTTTTTTTTTATAGCACTGTGTGGCCTAAATCCGCGTTAGGTCACGCAAATCCATGGCCTAAGTAGCTCTTTCTGGCACCGTGTATATCGTGTGTATGTTAACCTCGCGCTGCTAGAAAGAACTGCATACGCCACGGATTAGCGTGACTTGGCGGATTTAGCCAAGCAGTGCTATAAAATATTGTACGATACTCGAGTCGTACGAGGCACATTCTGGCACGGCGTAAGCACCTCACCGTGCCAGAATGTGCCTCATAGGACACTTGTATCGTAATGTATTATTATTATTATTATTAAGCGTATGCTATATTCTTTCACTTTAAACAAAAAAAGTCATGTTTTGAGTGATACAAAAAGCATACACGACGTACGTGTTAGATTTATTTTCGAATATTTTTTTGTAACGGTTCGACTTTCCCCGTGAGTTGAGTAGTCGGCCGGACGCCAGGATTTGGTTAGGGGAAATGTTAATTGAAGAGACTTGTTTATGCAATTAATAATAATAAAGATATATTCTAATATTTAAGTTAACAAGTTGATAAATCAATTATGAGTCTCCATCTGTAACAGAAATCGAAATCGCGGTGATTTAGAATATTTCGCCTTCACAAACAGTTTAGCTTAATCTATAGCGGTTTACGGTACATTAACACGTCGTTGCCGGAGTTACGTAGTTTCGGTGCGGTTATCGGTTTTACGGATGCGGTATCGGAGTTTCGTACGGTGAAACGGGTTCGGGTTAAACGACGGGTCTTCGGAGGTTAGGTTTTCCTCGACTCCATGGAGTCGTGTGCGCACGGCTCTACGAATCGAGGTCGCTCGTCTCGTTCGTCTCCTGGTCCTATGTGCTCACAGTGACCAGGCGAATCTCAAGAGGTCGGCGGGTGGTCGGGTTTGAACGGACAGGAGTTGGCCGGTGCTTCACCAGGACGTGTGCTCACGACCTGGGGAATCGTCGGCGGGGCTTTAGCTATTTTCTCAGCCCCGTGTGCTCACGGTGGCTGGGAAAAAACAACCAGTCCCTTGGGACGGATGTTCGGGAACAGGTGGCAACGTCGAGTATCAACTACGTGTAATCACGTAGAGGAGACTCGGCGCTGTTCGGCTACTCCTAGTTGTCTCGTGTGCGCACGATGGCAACTCGGAGTTTCGGGTTCGTCAACAGTGTCGTCACGTGTGCTCACGAGCCGACGTTGTTGGCGTCGATCCTCTCTAGCTGTTCCTCTCGGTAACGTGTGCGCACGATGCCGACAGGAGTTCAACTCGAGTAGAACTGCCGCTGCGCTGCGCGACCCGCTTTATATAGGTGTCCCCGCGGTGCGCTGCTCGCGCCACCTGGCGCGTCGCCGCTGAGTTGCGCGCTCCGCGGTCATGCGGACTGGCCTTTCGGTTGGTGCGCGCGCGCGCTCACTTCGCTTCGTGCGGACTCGCCTTTGTTCGCTGCGCGCGCGCTTGCTGGCGTCAGCTGACTGACTCGGAGCCGTGTTTGTNCGCTGCGCGACGCGCTTTATATAGGTGTCCCCGCGGTGCGCTGCTCGCGCCACCTGGCGCGTCGCCGCTGAGTTGCGCGCTCCGCGGTCATGCGGACTGGCCTTTCGGTTGGTGCGCGCGCGCGCTCACTTCGCTTCGTGCGGACTCGCCTTTGTTCGCTGCGCGCGCGCTTGCTGGCGTCAGCTGACTGACTCGGAGCCGTGTTTGTTTACATCATGTGCGAGACTTACGTCTCGTCACATTTTAAATAAGATTTGAAATTTACAGGTCGTGTTGCACCGCCAACAGCAGCAGCGCCAACAGCACCAGCAGCAGCAGCACCAGCATCAGCGCAATATTATTACCACTGCCAGCAGCAACAGCCGTTGAGGCGTCGATAGAGCTGATGGGGACTAATGCCGATGATTGGGTTGATTGGGATGGAGAACCCTGCGCATCACAATCGTCACAAGTCCCTGTAGCAGATAGGACGATAACGAGCGAGGAGAGAGAAGTCGCACTGAGTGTGCATGGTCCGAATGGGGCGACAACATAGCCCAGATGCCGACAACAACAACAACGACGACGAGGCCTTATGTATACCCCCTCAGTACCATCGTTGTCGTCTTTTTTGCAAGCGTCACTGTCTCCTCCGTCTCCTGCACCGGTATCGGAAATACAAAATGGTAAGTTATACAAATCAATGTATCGTCTATATATATATATATATAATCTTCCTATATTATATAATTATTTTGTGTATACTCCCCCCGCACCCCATACACCCCCGCGCCCCATACACCCCCGCCCCGCCCCCCCACACCCCCGCAATGCCCCGCCGCAAAATAAGGTAAAATTCTTTCGTTTTCCATGTAATTTGAATAATTTGAATGCCCTCCCGCACCTCCCAGACCCACCCGCCCCCCCCGCACAGAGCCCCCCCCCCCGCAGCCCCAGCGACTTTTTTTGTAAATAAATTTGTATTTGTTTATTGATAAATTTTATTTTTTCCACCACCACCCAGGAGGTAAATATACAGCGTTTTTTTTTTTATATTTATTGTTTAATTTTTTTATTGTTTTCTTCAAATAAAAAAAAAATTAACAATAAATACAGTGGCATCCCCGACTAGGCCTAATCCACTTTTTCTAAAATAATTAATTGACTTCAATGTACTAATAGACTCGAATTTAATAATGTGACCAAATCAACTGTAAGTAATCAACGATTGTTAGTATTGTTTATTTTAATTATTCTTAATGTAATTATATAATTCAAACTTCATTTTTTATAAATGATGGACTATACAAATGTTAGCAATATTCAAAATATTGCTACATGAGCATCAGGATCATTTATCAAGATTTAGATATAAGATTCTTTTTTTTACGGAATTTTAAATACGTTGAATATTTAAATTATATCAGTAGAAATTTCATCTAAACTTGAAAAATGTTGAACTATTTTCATCATTAAAAAAATTTTATTAAGTTTCAATCTTTGAATTTAAATATATTTAATTCATTTTCATCGTTATTCTTGTGGCCCGACCAGTAATTAAATACCTTTTCATAATTTATCTCATTATACTCACGTTCTGCACTTTGATATTTACTTCCCGTAAATTAATCAATATCGTCCCAATTTGGACAAATTTTTGAACCGATTCCCATTCCATGCTGAAATTATTTCTTCTTAAAAAGTGTAGCTACAATTGAATTATATTCAATGTATATTTATTTATGTTAATGTAACAAACAATCTCCGTGCTAATGAATTCTATAAGTTTTTTATTAGTTAAAAATTTCATTCCAACCAACTGCTTTTCATTTCTGAATTGTTATCGTTTTTTATTTGAATAAATAATTGATCAGCGATTTTTTACAATCTAGATAATGCTAATATAATTGTCCATGAGAAAATAACTGTTTTTTTTTAAATATATAATCTACATTATCAAAACTTTGACCTTGAGATTTATTATAGTCATTGCAAATGCTGAAGACTAAAGGAATTTTTTTATATACAATAATTGTAAGAAGATGCAGATGAATTCCAGTATTTAAAGTAATTCTAGGTATAAAAACTTATTTCCATTTTTTCTCAGGTTATGATTTCAGCTTCTATGTTGTACTTGATAATTTCGCTAACTTTAATCGGTGTTACCATTACACAAACCTTCTGTTATCACTTAGCTTTCTTATTAACATAACAATTGCCACCAATTTTTCAATTTAAGTTCATGAGGTGGTAATCCTTCACGAATGTTATTAATTACTTCTATTGGAAATTTATATAAATATTATCATCAGATTTATCAAACATCTGTGTATGTTGTAGTATCTTGCTATAATTATATTTGCTTCACCATCCATTGTGTTTAAAATTTTTTGCTTTAAAAAATACGTGTATTCTTATGAGAAGTAAGTATTACACTATTTACGAAAATGAACATTTTTTTACCAAAATTTTTGAACATACGTCATTTGTTTTTCCATTTATTCGGAATTTTAAATGGTGTAATTTTTCTTCGCCAATTTTTAGTAACAATTTCTGAAAATTTTTATGACATGACGCCATGTTTATATTAACTAAGATATGCGAATTTTACCAAAGATATGATGAGTTTTAACAGTTTCCGCCCCTATAATAACTGCGTCTATTACTATTTTTCAAACATGGAGATTGTCGAAATCCCCCCCTAATATTCATCAGTTTATTTCGAAAAAAAAGGGGGGGAATTTTCGATATCACGATAAATCACGTATGTTCTATCAATTATTTCTAAAGCTTTTTTTGGAATCATAGAAGCTTCATCCCAAATAATTAAATCCGCTTTTCGTAATTTTTCTTTGTCAGTTTCAAATTGCAAAAATGAGACTTCGATTTTGTTTAAATCTAAAGGTAAACGAAAAGTTCTATGACTGATCATTCCCTTTGGAAGTAATATTGAAGCTATAACAGTCCATGCCATTGATAAAATGTTTTTATTTTGAGAAAGAAAATAATAAATTAATGTTTTGTATAAAAATGTTTTTCCAGAACCACGAGGACCATCTATAAAATACATTTTATGAGTTTGTTCACATAAAATTTTGAAAATATTTCTTTGATCATCATTTAATTGAACAAACATTTTTTCAAACATAAATTTGCAATATACGATTTCTTCACTATTATCAATGTTATGATAATCGATTTTGTTTGGCATTGGTAAACGAAATGATTTGCATGATTTGTCCTCTGTTTCAAATATTTTATTAAGATGCAAAAGTGCAAGATTTTCTTTATTTTCCGTAAAATCTTCTGTAAAACTATTTTTGTATTTATTCCATACATTATCACCTTGAATATTTTCTGAAAGTAAAAACCATGCAAAAAACTGTCTTAATTGAAATGGTAACATAACAGTGCTTGCTTCTTCGAAAATAGCCATAATTTGAGAATCATGTTTTAATAAACCCATTGCAATAGCAGTGTCTTTATATGTATCGTAATTTATGTTTTCATATGTTTTTAAATCTTCAAATGAAGTTACGCCTTTTATTTTATTTAATATTAATTTCAAACAAAATCTTTCGTGATCTTTAGGTGAAACTACATTCAACCTACCAATTGTAATATTTTTCATTTTATTTTTCCTCTTTTTCCATATTTTTTTTGTCTTATTAAATATATAATGTTCCGGAATATTTACGTACTTTAAAGATTTTGCAAAATCATCAATTTTATTTAATTCAAACCAAGCTGTTAATGGTGTTTGCCAATTGTTTATTGCACTTTCAATTTTACTCATTTCAAATATCTTATAATTTTTGTGTTTTTCATGTCAGGCATATTTTCCACTTTATGACTTCTGATACAAATCGGATATTTTTGAAATCGCCAAGCTGCTTCCATTGGACTAAGATATCTACCATCAACATAATTTGTGATTTCGTCAAGATTCTCTGGATTACAATCATCATTTTGAAATCTTTGAATTTTAACAAATGCTCTGTCACTACCTTTGTGAATATATTTATAGATATATTTTATGCTCTGAATAGATGCACATAATTCAACATTTATGTGGCATTTATATTTCATTAACAAGAATTTGTTATATGGTACAACCATTGAATTATTAACTAAAATTTCGTCCTTATTTTTAGTTCTATAAACATGATTTTCAGAACTATTGTCTGTTCTTTTATAAGCAGGATAACCATTTTTTGTTACGAATTTTATTTTTATTTTCTTTATTTGGAAAATATTTAATCCTTTTTTATAATCTATAAATTTTATATAGAATATAATTTTAAAATAAAAATAAAACAGAAACTGAAATGGGGGGTTGGCGAGCGGAGCGAGCAGGGGGGCGAAGCCCCACTAGTATATATATATATATATATATATACCGTAGTAATAATGTAATATAAAATACTAATAATAATATTTTCATTTATATTTTCAGTCTCATGGTAAACTAAGATGATGATTTCGCCTACGAGGAGGAGGATAATGACGTGATAATCCTCTCCGGTCAAGAGGCTTTTCCCGAGCTTGGAAATATCACTCTTGATGGAATGATATTCGATGCTGCCGAAATGTTTGATGCGGGGTCAGCTGCGTACGATGATATCCTCAAGGTAGGACCAGAACCGGCCCTAACACAAGCAGAGGTGTCGCGTCCTCTCTACGAGGATATCAGCGACATCGAGGAAGTCGGAATCGAGTTGAATGGTCTCGTTGGCTCTCAAACGGTGGCTGATGAGAGTATCAGCTGGATCGAGGCTGCTGCTGCTGATGCAGCTGTTGTTGCTGTTGCGGGTCCATCGAAACTAACGTGTCTCGAAGTCCAAGGTGTGTGTGTGTGTGTGAATTTAAAAATATATAAATATATTTCTGTAAAGTTTTCATGTTATAATAAATAAATAAACCAAAAAAATCAAAATAATTAAAAACTCTTATTTTTTAAAAGATATGGACATTTCCGACGTCGATGATGACGAACCTAACTCCCGCAGCCAAGCTTCTCCACCTCCAGCATCACCGCCAGTATCGCCTCCAGCAGCACCTCCAGCATCACCAGCGCCGCAACCTCCTCATTACCAAGTCGGTAGGGGTATAGGTAGGGGTAATTTTAAAAAAATAGTAATTTTAAATGAAAGTTCTCGTCATGCGCGCAATTTTCATACCGCAGCTCGCGATGTAGAATTCGGTTTCGTAATAAACGAGAATATTAGTAATCCGATTGTGTACCTGCGATCGGCTTTGTTAGAAATTTATCGTTATTTAGTGACCGGCCTAAATGACGATATTTTATAATAGGTATAACCGTGAATAGTGATAGGTTCGCTCGAGAGGATGCATGGTTTCCGGTGAAAAAGATCCGCGACTTTGATTTCAATGATCTCTGGGCGCATATAAGTAGCGTTACACAGAGTAACGAAGCATTTTTCATCGACGAAACGCTGCGTGTAAACGCTACTTATACAGATTTACCACGCGGAGGTAATGGCCAAGAGTCAAAGTTGATTAACGCGTTAAATCGTCAATCTATTTTGACCATTAAAAATAACGATAATTTGTGTCTGCCGCGGGCAATCGCATGTGGGTTAGTTTTTATTGAGAAACCGGAGACCGGACGCACAACTTGGGAAAAAAATTGGCGAAAAATCGCCTTTAATTCAATGGCACATCAAAAAGCATGTGCAATTGAAATTTCTGAAAAAGCGGGAGTAGTCGTGCCTGAAGAAGGCTGTGGCTATCCCGAATTTCAAAAATTTCAATTATATTTGATGAAACACGGGGTTGCGCTAATGGTGTATTATATAGAGACATTAGGTCATGGGGAGGGGGCTTTATTTAACGGTAAAAATTTTTTCGACGGGGTAAATGTTAAGTATAGTAAAAAAATTAACATAGCGTTCCATCGTGATTTGAATCATTTTAATTTGATTCTAAATTTGACTGCGTTATGCGTGAAAAAGTATCAGAGGTATTACTGTGAAGATTGTAACACGGTATATACACGGCCTTTTCACCATAAATGTGTGAATCTTTGCATATCGTGCAATGCTTCACCAGCGTGTGAAGGTGTTGGTGCAGCCATAACCTGTGATGATTGCCACCGTGAGTTTAAAAGCCCACAGTGTTTTGCAAATCACAAGGCTCCTGGCTCGTACACCATGAGCAAATCAAAAACTGCTCGGCGCTCAATTTGCCAAGTATTGTACATTTTGCCATTATGTTTATAACATTGATTCAAATAAACATAATTGCAAGAATTTGTACTGTACGAATTGTAAAGCAGTGCATGAGAAAAATGCCAACTGCTATATGCAAATTAGGCCGCCAAAAATACCACGTGCAGGTAGAACGAATTTTCATCCAGAAACTCTTTTCGTCATCTATGATTTCGAGACGACGCAAAATACGTTGCTAAGAGAAGAGGGTGAAAATAGCGTTTACCTACACGTGGTAAATCTATGTGTGGCGCAGTTTGCATGCTCATCATGTTTAAATGAAAACGATGTGGCCCAATTTTGTAATTATTGCGGTCTTTGCCAGCATGTATTAAGAAAAGACCCGATTTCAAACTTTTTAGATTTAGTTTTGCGAAAAAAAACTAATTTTAAAAATATTATCGGCATTTCGCATAACGCAAAAGCATTTGATTCACAACTTGTTCTACGTGAAATTGTAGAGAACCGAATTGTAAAAGAATCGGGCAGTGTTCCAACTTTAATAATGAACGGGCGCAAAATTATTTTCATTAATTTCGGTAGAACTAAATTCATAGATAGCATGAATTTCATGCCTATGAAACTTTCTGCGTTAACAGCTTCGTTCGGTTTGCCGGAAGAAGCAAAGAAAGGTTATTTTCCGCATCTGTTTAATACAGCAGTTAATGCGGATTATGAAGGTGCTTATCCGGCACCCGCATATTATTAACCTGACGGAATGAGCTCTAATGAGCGTGAACTCTTTTTTAATTGGTACAATGAATTATCATGTTACGTCGTACGACGTACCGTTATTAAACCAAACTGCTGAATCTCAATTTTTGAGCATTCATTGCAGCTAAAATGGTTTAGTGTGCCAGCGTCGCTCATGAGTCCAGCTTGCAAAACTGCAAGACAATCACTTTGTAATACGACTGCGATTCAACTTGCGAAATATACAATCAAAATTTGGAAATGGTGCGAAGTTTTAAATATGCCTTGCACGGCTGTCATCGCCAGTTCGTACGAGATCGCGGACTCCGTACGTCGCGCCGTTCGACAATAGGCCCAATTATTGCAAATCGAAACGTCGCTTAGCCGCGAAATACATTTCCTATTTAAATTTAATCCGCCTATTTGAAATTCTCAATTATATTTCGTGATTATTATCAATATATCAATATCGCAAGAATCAGAATAAATTCCTTATTCTCTCATATCAATTTCGTGTTCGTGTTGAAATTTATTTACTGCGAGAGTTCCTTTCCTTGTGAATACAGCCTACAAATATATAAATACGTTACTAACACGGTACGGGGATGACGAGCAGCTGTCCAGATTCCAGTTACATCGCAAAAGTAAGTGAATTACATTTCTTAATACTAACAGTGAGAGTGTTATAGGCGCGATTACTAACAATCTTTTCAGCCTAGCCATTACACTATACATTACGTCCCAGTTTGTCAACTAATCGATAGACAGGACGTAACAATTGGTTCCGATACTTAAGAAAATCTAGTAAAGATTAGGAAAAACGCGTAACAATAAATTTGTGGAACCAATTAACAATTGGTTCCGATACTTAAAAAAATCTAGTAAAGACTAGGAAAACGCGCAATAATAATTTTTGTTGAATGAATTAAGATTAAAATATCAAAAGTGAACATTAAAAATCGAATAAAAAGAATCTACTACAAGTGAATAAAATCTAACAGTTTCAAATAAAACCAAGTGAAGAAAAAATCTAACAAGTTCAAAGTGACAAAACTACAAGTGAATAAAATCTAGCATTTTGAAATAAAATCAAGCGAAGAAAATCGTCTAACAATTTCGAAGTGACAAAACTATCAAAAAAAAAAAAAAAATCAGAACAAGTATATTTCGGTTTATGTGTGTACCTTATTCCTTAGTCTGCTTAATAGCGACTTATCCTTAGACCTGCTTTAAAGAGCGGTCATTCTAATCATTCCTACAGTCTGCTGAAAAGCAAACTCATCCTTAGATCTGCTTACACAGTGGTCACTCAACCCATTGAACGCACATTAAATTTAAATGAATAGCGAAAAGTGTCAAAAAAAGCCAACACTAGTTAAAAAGAAGAGAGGCGGAAGAAAGATACTCCTACGAAAATTACTAAACGAAAGAAGAATTTTGATAGAGCAAATTAAAAGTATAAACCTACAAATTTACAATTTCAATGCATTACGTTTGATATCGAAGATATGCCAGATACGTTTATGGAATCTCAGGATTACCACTGCCAAAAGAGGAAGAGACTTTACATTGTGGCTCCATATATTTAACTTCACAAAGCGGAAAGAGTCTTGAAGAAGTGGAAAAATTAAGTAAAAAAGAGAGGAAAAATGTATTATTAAACACGATAAATCTAAATCATTTGTCGAGAAAGAAAAGGAAATTTATCGAAGACTTAATATTATGTAACGAAGATATCTGCTGGCTAGACGGAGAGAAATTAGGGATATGTAATGTCGAAGAGCACGAGATAAATTTAACAGATGAAGCTCCAGTTTACGTGAAACAATTCCCACTACCATATACGTTGAAACAAATAGCTATCAGCGAAACAAAAAAATTAGTAATAAACGAATTGGTTAGATCTTCGACGAGTGCATTCAACGCTCCAGCGTGGGTTGTACCAAAAAAGGGTTTAACAAAAGACGGAAAAAAGAAATGGAGATTAGTAATTGACTATAGAAAGCTAAATGCTAAAACAATACCAGATCCGTATTTATTGCCGAATATAACAGAGATATTTGATTCTATGGGAAAAAACAAATATTTTACAACGATCGATATGGTATCGGGCTTCCACCAAATAAGAATGAAAGAGTCAGACATACATAAAACAGCGTTTAGCGTACACCCACTAGGAAGATTTGAATTCAAAGTACTGCCGTTTGGACTAATTAACTCACCTAGAGTATTTCAAAGAGTACTAACAAAAGTACTAGGAGAACTGCTAGAAAAAGAATTTTGCTATGTTTATATAGATGACATAATTATAGTATCAAATACAGTAGAAGAGCATAACGAAAGATTTAACCTAGTAGCAGAAAAATTAAGAAGAGCTGGACTTAAATTAGAAACGAGTAAATGTAAATTTTTCCAGAAAGAAGTGGAATTTTTGGGGCATATTATTAGCGAGCAAGGAGTGAAAACAGATCCCAAGAAAATTGAAGCCATAACGAAATTTCCAATTCCACGAAACGTAAAAAATGTTCGAGAATTTCTAGGACTGGCAGGCTATTATAGGCGATTCATAGATAATTTTTCGGAGATAGCTAAACCAATTATACAGTTATTACAAAAGCAAACAAAATTTGTTTGGAATAAAGAGCAACAACAAGCGTTCGAGAGATTAAAAAAAGCCTTATGTTCAGCCCCAATACTACAATTTCCCGATATGACTAAACCGTTTATAATAACTACAGACGCATCTAATTATGCACTTGGCTGCGTATTATCGCAAGGAGAGATCGGCGAAGACAGACCAATTGCATTCGCGTCAAGAGTATTGAAAGCAGCTGAAAAAAACTATCATACTTATGAACGTGAGGCACTTGCCATCATGTTCGCAGTAAAAACATTCCGAAATTATATTTATGGTAATAAGTTTAAAATAATTTCCGATCATAAACCGTTATTGTCATTTAAATCAGCAGATAAAAATAGTAGAGTTCAAAAATGGAGATTACAATTATTAGATTATGATTATGAAATTATTTATAAACCGGGAAAAATTAATACAAATGCTGACGCGTTGTCAAGGAATCCGGTAGAAAATATGCAAATAAATGTAATTACTAGAGCTCAAAAAGCAAAGGAGTTAAAAACACTAGATACTAGCGAAATACCTACTAATGACATGAAAATTCAAAAACTAAATGAAGAACGGACTAAACTAAAGGAAAGAAAAAATAGCAAGAAAAGGAAAATCAAAACTATAGCGGAGAAAAATAAAACTAATAAGGAAGAATTCAGAACAGCAAAACCATGCGATGAAAAAATAATAAACACTAAAACAGATAAAAACATTGTTTATACAAAAAAATCGATAGAATTTAGGAAAGATAATATCGCACACTTAATAAATAAACAGGGCAACTCTCTAGATCAGAAAATAGAGTGGCTAATGACTAGCAAAAATACTACGGTTAGCGAACATTTAAATATAAATGAAATTGAAATAATCAATTTAAATTCAAAAAAATTGTTCGTATTATGCATTGATACAGGTCAAGCAGCAATCAGAGTTAAAGAAAATATTTTAAAAACTTTCCAACTTTTAAAAGAAATTATGATACACAAAAAATTTAAGACTTTTAGCATTTCTAAAGATTTAAAAATAAATAATATTAACTGGCGTGAAATAGAAGAAATTCTAGCTAAAGTTTTTCAAAATTCTGACTTTAAAGTGGTTATCTGTTTAAACTATATAGAATACGTAGAATTAAAAGATAGAGACAAAATATTTGATCTAAATCATTCAAGCGCAATAGGAGGACATTCAGGAGTAAACAGAACATTTAATCGTATAAGAAGTAAATATTTCTGGGAAAATTTAAAATCAGACATTGAACGTAAAATAAAAAATTGTGAGGATTGTCAAAGAAACAAACTAAAACGAGTAAAAACGAGACAACCAATGGTAATAACAGATACACCGTTTAGAACATTTGAAAAAATAGCCATGGATGTGGTGGGTCCACTGAATATAACTGCAAATCAAAACAAGTATATTCTTACTATACAAGATCAACTGTCAAAATTCTTAATTGCAGTACCTTTACAAGACCAAACTGCAGAAACGATTGCAGATGCATTTATAAAAAAATTTATATGCATTTTCAGTTCGCCAAAAGTTGTTCTTACGGACAGAGGTGCAAATTTTACAAGTAAAATCTTAAAAGCTGTAGCACGAAGATTTAAATTTTCAAAAATAGAGACAACAGCTTTCTCGCCGCAATCGAATGGCTCATTAGAAAGAGCTCATCATCCATTGTGTGAATATCTGAAAAACTTTTCTACGAAAAAAATTGAGTGGGATAATTTGTTAGAATTAGCACAATTTAATTATAATACGAGTGTACATAGCGCTCATAGATTCACACCGTATGAACTGGTTTTCGCTTATCCACCGAGATTACCTTCAAGTGAACCTTTAAAATTATCAGAGCAACTTCCAACTTTCAATAATTATTTATCAAATTTAATTACCAATATGAAAGACATTGCTAGCCTTGCACGTGAAAATCTAATATTATCAAAAGAAAAATCTAAAAAATATTATGATCGATTTACAAATCCTGTTAAGTTTAACAAAGGAGATCAAGTCTGGCTCATAAAAGAACCAAAACCCGGAAAATTAGAAAAAAATCAAAACCTGGGACCTTTTGAAATTTTAGACGTCACTGAGAATAGCAATGTCATAATAAATAAAAATGGAAAGCCAAACACAGTTCATGCAAATAAATTAATTATGTATAAAAAAGAGAACTAACGTTCTTTTCTGTTTTAGGAAACCCTGAATCATGATCTTCAAAATATTTTTATTAACGACAATTTTTAAAATAAATGAAGCAATCATTGGCTATGACTGCGGTACAACAACGCCAAATATAACAACATTCTCTCTACTGGACTCAGGGGAATGCGACTTTCACAATACACCCGTGAATTCAACAAGCGTCAACATCGAGCTGATACAAGTCGCAGAATTTCGAGAAGTCACGGTAATACAATGCAAGATAGAAATTCATCGAACAGTATCAAGTTGCGGGATTTTCGGTCATCTTATACCTACGGAAAACGGAGAACAAGAATATATATATGAGATAAGTCATGAGCAATGTAAATTAATTCATGAAACGGGAATTTTTAAATACGATAATATTCATACAATAGCCAATTTAAAAGTAAATTCGACGACAACGAAAGGTATAGATTTTGCAGGAAGCGGTGAGGGTAACTCTTGCTCCGGTGCATCTTATGCCGATAGCTTTGGATCATGGAATAATCAATCAATTTGTTCATGGCTTAATCAAAATAACGTTAATTCAAAATAGTGCTAAGGTTAGTTTAAACAATGATAAGTTAAGGTTAAGCTCAGGAACAGTATGCAAATTTTCAGAAAAACACTGTATTGATATGGAGGGTGGACATACATTTTGGGAAGTTTTACCGCAGGGGGAGTGTTTCAGAAACTCTTTCGATATTCTATTTAAGGGAGTAGCTACAAAATATTTTAGTGAGGCAAATCACGAAATTGTTTATACACTAAGTTCTAACGAAATAACATTTGCTTTGGCTATAAAAGATAAAATCATGCGTTGTAACAGAGAATTTATACGTACAGAACATCCTAAGTTATTAATTTTCGAGAAGAGTAGTTATTTAAATGCGTATCATTTTGAGAATGATGAAGTTAGTTCTAAAAATAGCGTTAACTTAGACTTATTTACGTACGTTAATTCCAAATTCGTATATGTACAAAAACATTTAAGGAAGCAACTTAATAATCTATATTTAAACGTAATAACAGAAAAATGTGAACTTGAAAGGAAGGTAATTCAAAATTCCCTATCAATCGCTACCCTTTCCCCAGATGAATTTGCATATAATATCATGAAAAAACCTGGATACATAGCAAGGATTGCAGGAGAAGTTGTACATTTAATCAAATGTGTACCGAAAACCGTCAAAATACTACATTTAAAAGAATGCTATAATCAACTAC
>VCDM03003225.1:16541-27599 GCA_012977825.3 Pteromalus puparum
AAACATCCTTTCAAGAACTCGAAATGGATAAGTCGGTAAGATTACCGACCGCTAACCGAAAGGTTGCCGGTTCGAATTTCCGCAATACCAAAAATTTTTTTTCTTTCTCTGCTGTGAAGCAGAAAAGAAAAAAAAAATTTTATGAGTTAAAAACGCTGCCGCAGAATTGCAGTGCCCCAGAATCAGCATTCCGCACTATCTGCCCCAGAATCGGCATGTCGCACTATCACCCCTGCCGCAGTAACGGCCTGCCGCAGTAACGGCCTGCCGCAGTATCGGCCTGCCGCAGTATCGGCCTGCCGCAGTATCGGCCTGCCGCAGTATCGGCCTGCCCCAGTATCGGCCTGCCCCAGTATCGGCCTGCCGCAGTATCGGCTTGCCCTGGTACCGGCCTAGCTTATCTACTTACATAGATCTCTCAATAAAAACTACAACTATATCTCTTAAGTAACAATATAGCAAGTTAACTTCATCTTAACTATTATAATTTTAGTTTTCATATAGAGGTGAGTATTTGTATTTAGTCGAAAAAGGTACACGTTTTAATATGATACATTGAACAAAGACAGTTAAGCAAAAACTGCGTCATTGGAGTTTGTTTCTACATACTTTAAGAAGTGAATTTACAAAAATTCAAATTCAAAATAAAATATGTAGCTTTATGATATCAAATTCAGACGTTGCCATAACTGGCTACTTACATACTGATGAGACGGATCATACTTTTTATAATATTTCACATTATTAACTATCATTTTTTCACAATTGATGACACTGAGAAAATGAAAACTGCGTGGTGTGTTTGCTTCACAAATAACAGACAGCTTCAATACTTTTTTCTTTTTTTGTGCAAAGATAGCTCTGTGCAGTGCTACCATCTTAATGAACCAACAGTCTCTCTATACCGTACTGTACGCCTCCTATACGCAGAGGATTAAGTGTCGTGTTGTTTATACTGAGCTGAGATATAGGCAGACAGTATGTACTATATACATGGCACATGTCATATTGTGTGTGTGAGGGTTAGGTTGCTACTCATAACACATATGTTTTAAAAATAAATTAGTACTATTATATTTTGTCAGTTTTAATAGTTTTTCAGCAGTGAAGTATGTTAAAAATCTGACAAAAATAGCAGCCACAGAGTCACTACTTAAAGCACTGGCCAGTCGTGTCAGACTGGGCATAGACTGTCGAACCACTGCTGAACGTTCCTGCCAGGGTAATGACTTCTAAAACTTTGCTTAATTATTATTTTTTGCAGACAATTTAATCATCCAAATATATTCCTAGTAGAAATGATCCGCAGTTTTTTAGAAATACATTAATTATTTTTATTTTTTTAACTTATAAATTGTGTAATGTCCACTGCAATTCATTGAGCAATGTTTAAATTGTTAATTTTCTACCAGGAATACGTTTTCTTTCTATTAAAAAAATTAAAAATAATTTTAAAATCCATTAGCGAAGGTAACATTCCTTTTTTATTTCCATTATCAGCCCTCGTCCACTGTATGATGTGTAGATAAGAGTCTACACATCATACAGTGGACGAGGGCATCTTTTATAAAAACAAATTCACTTCATTCACAGAACTCTAATAATATTCTCAGCTGTTACATTAATATAAAATCTAAATAACATTGTTCTAAATACTTTACCTGTATTAACGATATTTGTACTTTTCAATTGTAAATGTATTTTATACAAGTTTAGATAATTATCCAATTTTCTTTTTTGTTTATTTATATCATCAGTCTCATTTTTTATCTTATCAAAAATTAAATTCTTCACTTTTAGGTCCAATGGCTTACATTTAAAGATACAATTGAAAAAATCTTCATGGCAATGCAATATTGAGACCTCTATTAATTTAGTTTCATAGAGTTCGGTATTTTTTTTCTCGGGTGCAATAATATCAGTCGTATCATCTATAAAATATTAATTAATTTTCAATAATAATTATTTACAACAAAATAAAAAAGTGTATATAAATATTACACACAATTGTGCGTAATACAGAAATATACTTGTGCATACTTCTGTATTATAAATACTAGTAAATTTTAGTTACTTACTTTTAACATCATTCAAAATTGATGTTTTATACTTAGTCATAAAATTTAAGAGAGCTACATTATTTTTCTTATGTTTCTCTTTGTAAATTTTATTGGCAATTTCGCATATGGTAATATCACTTGGCTCAACAGCTTCAATGTTTTCGAGATCAAATTTTTTAGATTTTTTAAGGAAAGTGATTAAGTTTCCATATAAATTGTTATTATATGCTAACCCAGCATTATCCCTTTTATCGTTTACTTGCCTTTGTTCTTTTTTTGTCAAACTACCATCATCTATGTGTTCGTCAATTAGTTTTTTATATTTAATTGAATTATCAATGAATTCACTGGACGGAATCATTTGAAAGGTACTTGAGTTATTTAAATTCCTACAATCATTATTCTGAAATAAACAAAACATTATTATAATATTAAAATAAATAATTATTCAGTTGTATTTTTTTGTATATAGTTATAAAACTTCAAAGCTAAATTTAATGTAGTAAAAATGTAATAATTTAATACTATTATTAATACAAACATTTTTTGGTTTGAATGCACCACTGCCAGCATTTTCACAAGTTTTACACTCGCACGATTCATTATTTGGTCCAAAAAAGTCATTACTATATCGTACTGTCACTTCATCACCTACTTCTAAGTTTTTAGTTGTAATAATTTTTACATCATTAGCTTTAAGCGAATAATAGGCACTATTTTCATTGCAATCATGATTAACAAAAGCAATTGTACCAAGTAAAATGGTGGAACATTTCCACTTCAAACTGTACATGATAGAAAAATCGCTGTTTAAATTTTCAAGCAATGTTTCTTCTTGAGGCGAAATTTTTACATAATTTCCACATAATACATCAACTTTTCTATTCTTAGAAACAGCTTTACAAGCAACAATTTTAACTTGGTTTTCTTGGTCCTTATACTGCGCAGTTTTTGTTACTAAAAATCCATTACTTGAATCAAGTACTTTTAAATACCTGACCATATGACTTCGAAGGTGTTCTTCATATATGATGCTAAAAATTTGCTCATTTAAGCATGTGAGCAAGGTTTGTACAGTTTTATTATAATTCAGAGTTTCTGTGAACTCTTTTAACGTTGTTGACAAAAAATTTGACGTTGGACAAATAATTAAATCTTCAACATCCATTATAAGACCAACTTTGCTAACTTTTATGTTAAGATAAGGGTCAATAATTAATGCTTTTGCAATGTCATCCATTAAAGTAATCATTTGAAAAGTTAAATGTACTTCACTCATTTTAATTTAATATTTTTTCTCATAATCTGTATCTGAATAACTGTATACTGTTATGCCCTTTTCTCTGAGAGTTCACTATGAAAAATGACTTTTTAACTAACAATACTAACATACTAACAAGTAGTAAAATTATGTTTTCTTCCTTAAAGAGTTATCGGCTCCAAGCCATGTACTCTATAAGTAGTAAAATTAAAACTTTTCAATCTCAAACAGAAGAAAACTTTTAAATATTGCGCTACATATATAATTTGCTTTAATACGTAGTAACGCGCTGAAACAAAGAAACGGACCGAAATGAAACGGAAACTCGGTACGCGAGTGTGGATTGGACTAATTTTTGCTAAAGAAATGGTCGTGATTACTATGGGGAACTTACACCGTTGACACGACCTCTGGCGGAATCGAGCTGAACTGCCAAATCGGTAGGCTGCGCAAGGCCGGTGTTCCGAGGCATCCACCGGCTATTATTCTTACTTTTTCTTGTAGTTACTGGGCTTGCACAATACGCACACGACAGGCTAGCAACCCGCCGCGCGGGGGGCCAAGGCCCCAGGTCGCCTCCCCCTAGCATCACTTGGTGGTAGTGTGACGCACTGAACCGCCGCACCCTAAGGTAGGGGGCAGGACTCACGGCGGTAGTAAAGCCTATACAGCAGTTAGCTCGCCGATGGCACAGATGCCATCGGAGTTTTCAGCTCCGCGGACGTGGACGCCGCTGTAAGGCACATGCGGCCCGGACCTAAAGGCGTTTAGTCCGACCCACTTAGGAGTCAAACTCACAGATTCTTAGGTCGGCCTCTTAGGTAGACTCGGGTGTGTTCTCGTCTCTGGACACACTAGCGCCACATTGCCCATTTAAAATATACGCGTGGCGATAAACGGAACTACTATGATTAGGGAAGAAGATCGGTGGTTCGTCTTTCCCCTCCTCGGGCACTGCCTGTAGCGCATCTGCGGACTGAATATAATACTATGATGAAGCAAAACATTAGGTAAAATATTTTTATTTGTTTGAGCTCAAGCAATTAAATTTTCCATAAATAAGGTTCTCTTAATGAAAAGTAGATGCTTTTTGTTAAACATGCCATTTGACCTAAAAATTTCCAAAAATATTAGTGTGTAACTGTAACATTATAGTAATCGGTCCGCACTCGCGCCGCCCGGTTGAGATTTCGGAAGCACGCACTTATAATCACACTAATTTGGTGGTGGGGAAAGGAAGAGTGAAAGACGAACGAACCACCTCTCTATCTTGTACTGCCGTGTTGTGGATGCACTGAAGCAGCCTTTGGAAGAAGAAGAAGTATATATTAATTAATAATAACGTTACATTGCAGGACTGAAAAAGTTCAAAAAGATTATGCGATGGATAACATCAAAGCAGCTTTGATAAAATTAAAAGATGAGCGCTACCACACAATCTTAACTAAATACCTTAGTGGAGTTAAAAATAATAAAGGATCTTTCAAAATTAAAGGAAGAAAAAAAAACATCGAGTGCGAAATAATTGGTTATAACAGTAAGTTATATTTTTATGTATTATTATTTGAAAATTTTTTTAATCATCCGTGATCAGAGCTCTTGATGCATAGAAAGATTCTTCACACTGGGGGAATTGTTACTGTGGTGTGACTTACTGTCACGTATTTGATTTTGTCAGAAAATCTGATTGACTGCTTATTTTATTATCTTATTAAGGGGACGGATACACCTTAAAATGAAAAAAATTAAAAAATTGAATTTTCTCTTTATAATCTGTTAAATTGTTTAAAAAGTTGTTTAAACAATGGTATAAACTCAGAAACATTGTAAAAAACCAAAAATAATCTCTGTATATGTCATATACCAAGTACAACAAGTCTTCGAAGTCCAGAATTCATGATTTTCATTATTACAGCTACCGCAGACTTACTTAGGATATTGGCTTCGAAGGGCACTTTTACTTTGATAGATATGCTTGAAATACATATAATTAGGTTATGACCACAATCATAACCTAATTATATGTATTTCAAGCATATCTATCAAAGTAAAAGTGCCCACCGAAGCCAAAATCCCAAGTAAGTTCTGCGGTAGCTGTAAAAATGAAAACCATGAATTCTGAGCTTCGAAGACTTGTTGTACCTGGTATATGACATATACCAGGTACAACAAGTCTACATATGGGAACAATTCTCTCAGCGTAAAAAGGTTCAAAATTATTTCTCATACTTATACTTATAAAATTACTATTACATTTTCTTATAGATGACAAACAGGTTTTTACACAAATCGCAACAAATTTGAACACAAATTTGCCACAAGTGGCAATTACTCTTGATGAATCTCTGAATAGTAATATCCTGTCTGTATCAACATCAAGTTTAACAAATTCTAATAATTTAGAAAAAAACAATTTTAATTATCCAAGTTTGTTAAATGTTTCAGGTAATAAAAATACATTTAGTGAAATTTCACCTTCAATATTTAACATTCAGAAGCCCATTTTTCTGCTAAATACATTTTTTAAATGATTTGTAATTTGAGAATATAATAATGAAAATCTAATAGTACTGATCATTTCAAAAATGTATTATTTAGCAAATATAATGATATTTGACCATATTAGTACAATAAATCATTATTTCAGGAAGAAAGTCACTTACTGAAACCGACTTTCAGACACACAATCAAGTTTCAATTGTCGCAAATGATGTTGCACTCAACGCAACAGGTCAGACTTCAGTTCCAAAAGATGTTGTTATTTTTTTCGATGAAACGTATATTAGTGAAGGTAATATTCCTTTTTTATTTCCATTATCTATGCTAGCCCTCGTCCACTGTATGGTGTGTAGATAATAATCTACACATCATACAGCGAACGAAGTCATCTTTTATAAAAACAAATTCACTTTGAAGACATGTAAATCATTATTTCAGGAAAGACACTTACTGAAACCGACTGTCAGACACACAATCAAGTTTCAATGGTCGCAAATGATGTTGCATTCAACGCAACAGGTCAGACTTCAGATCCAAAAGATGTTGTTATTTTTTCCGATGAAACGTATATTAGTGAAGGTAACATTTCTTTTTTATTTTCATTTCTATGCTTGCCCTCGTCCACTGTATGATGTAAAATCTGATATGTTAACATTCTTCTAAATAATTTGAAGACCTCTAAGATGGAGATAATGAATGCTTAGTTTCTGCCCTAGTCTGAAAACCTAAATCAACATTTTTTTCTAACGTAATTTAATTTAAAACTAATTTATTATACTTAGATGCTTATTTTTGAAATCAAAAATTTTTCAAAAGAATTTTATCATTTTATTATGTTTATAGCACACTAACCACAAAATGCGAACTTTATTGTCGATTTTGGGGTTGTGCTATAAAATATCATATAAGACTGCTGTAGGAGATGTTTTTCTACCTTACTCGATTTTCTTACTTTCTTTGCTTGTGTAAAAAACCTCAAGAAAACCTTCTCCCACAATTCATAATATACTATTTTCCATTTTGATGAAACATGTGATTATTACAAGAAAAGTGGTTTTAACTAAAAGTAGAGGTCAGATGGATAATCTGTATCTTGATGATTTGGTATTCAATATAACAGGTCACACATCAGATCCAAAAGATGATGTTATTTCCCAAGAAGGATCAGATTTTAATAAAGATAACATTTCTTTTCTATTTTCATTATTCGTGTTTTTGAAATCCAGTCATAAAGAATTACATTAAATCTTGCGCTAGATTGCCAGTTGAATTTTAGCTTCAAATTTTAAAGATATTATAATCAATACTTAAAATCTTAACAGTAGTTCAACTTTATATTTTCATCTGACTAACCTAATTCAATATTTTTATCTAACACATGCTTAACTTTAACTTTAAAGTATCTAACTTTAACCTCGTCAATTTTATTCTGTTATTAAATAAACTTATTAAAGCTTTTCTCCTTTGGAACCTTTCTTTATAACGTGTAAAACGTAGTTTTTTAATTTAAATTTAATTATTTTTACAATTAAAATTGAATTATTTTCACAGACAATGAAATTTTTCATCATTTTGAAGTATACGAGGATCATAATACAACAGATGACCAATATGTTGATCATAATCCAGGTAATAATTAACAAATCTATTTGAGTTCTATAAATTCATCTGAATTCTACTATTTCTATTAAAATTGTTTTTAATCGATTAGAGTAAAAAGTTACATCAATTAATTTAGATAATGCTGTTCTTGTGGATTTATAATGTTTAATTCTAAGATGATTTTATTTATAGTTAATATTTTATGCTTGAAAAATGTAAATGTTGTGAATTTTATTATAATAAAGGATATCTTTCATCTATTCTTTTTTAAGTATATTTTATGAAACGTAAAAATTATCATTTAATTTGCTGTGTGAAAATAAGGTTCACCTTTAGAAAAGCACATATTTCTGCTAAATACATTTTTTAAATGATTTGTAATTTGAGAATATAATGAAACTCTAAAAGTACGATAATTTCAAAAATGTATTATTCGGCAAACATAATCATATTTGACCAAGTAAATCATTATTTCAGGAAAGACACTTACTGAAACCGACTGTCAGACACACAATCAAGTTTCAATTGTCGCAAATGATGTTGCACTCAACGCAACAGGTCAGACTTCAGTTCCAAAAGATGTTGTTATTTTTCCCGATGAAACGTATATTAGTGAAGGTAATATTCCTTTTTTATTTCCATTATCTATGCTAGCCCTCATCTACTGTATGGTGTGTAGATAATAATCTACACATCATACAGTGAACGAAGTCATCTTTTATAAAAACAAATTCACTTTGAAGACATGTAAATCATTATTTCAGGAAAGACACTTACTGAAACCGACTGTCAGACACACAATCAAGTTTCAATTGTCGCAAATGATGTTGCACTCAACGCAACAGGTCAGACTTCAGATCCGAAAGATGTTGTTATTTTTTCCGATAAAACGTATATTATTGAAGGTAACATTACTTTTTTATTTTCATCATCTATTCTTACCCTCGTCCAGTGTATGGTGTGTAGATAAGAATACACATCATACAGTGGATGAGGGCATCTTTTATAAAAAAAATTCACTTTATTCACATAACTCTAATATAATAATATTCTCAGATATAACATTTATGTAAAATCTGATTCGTTAACATTGTTCTGAATAATTTGATAACCTTATAGATGGAGATAATGAATGCTTAGTTTCTGCCCTAGTCTGAAAACCTAAATCAATATCTTTTTCTAACGAAATTGAATTCAAAACTAATTTATCATACTTATTGTTAGATGCTTATTTTTGAAATTAAAAATTTTTCAAAATAATTTTATCATTTTATTATGTTTATAGCACACTAACCACAAAATGTGAAATTTATTGTGGATTTTGAGGTTATTGTGCTATAAAATATCATATAAGACTGCTGTGGAATGGAATGTGTTTTTCTTCCTTGCTCGATTTTCTCTGTCATTCTCTCACTCCTTTATTCACTTAGTAAGATAACATTAAATTTTATGTACAGATGATATAAATGACAATAGTGAAGCAGTAACAAGTAATTCTAAGGAAAGAGAAGACGAAGTTGAGCAATTATCGGATGAACAACCTCAATCTCAAACTGATAAAAATAATAAGATCAGAAACGAAACACATAAATTGAGATCTGGAAAATTGCTAAGTAAATGTAAGTATAAATTAAATCATTGTTAGTTATAGTATGAAATTGTAAGACTTTAAGGAGTTTTATGTATTTCAAAAATACATGAGGATTTAAAAAATATATCATTTAAATAATCGAGTAGTATATTATAAACAAAATGATTTTTTTTTTATATTTAATGTCAATGATTTTATAAAAATACCGAGATTTGAAAATGTATTTAATCAAAGTTGAGTCTTATGAAGCTATCTTCGAAGATTCCATATCTAATTCTTTAATAGAAAAAACGTAGGATAAAAAATCAAAAGTTAATCAAATGCATGATATAGAGCCTATAACACAACATTCTATGTAGCCTAAAATTTATATCGTTTAATTAAAAAAATTGGTTTGGCCTCAGCCTCGAAAAATGTTTCAGTTTCTACTGTTAATCAAACTGATCGTATTGAAATCGACATAAGGACACCTGGTGTAGTTGATGAAACAAATTCATCAACCCAAAATAAATTAACATTTTTCCTCCGACATAATCTTGATGAAGAAGGTCACTCAGAGGGTAAAATATGTTTATTTTCTTTTGTAAAAGTTTTATTATACATTATCTGTGTCACAACAAAGTGATTATGTTAACTTGTAATAGGGTTGAACTTTAAAAATTGTGAGTCTTATTATTTAAGAATTATTTAGAATTGATTTTCATTTTCAGCGTTAAATCGATCTTTAAAAGTAGCTCAATTAAAACTTGACTTGAAAAATTCAGCTGCTGCAAGTTTAAGCAAACCTGGCATTCCTAAAGTACAATTAGAAAACACCTTTATTTCAAGAGCAACCGACGGAAAGCGTGAGGGAAAAAAGTATTATTGCTTTTACTGTTGCAAATTTATAATTGATCAAATAAATCGACATTATTTAACGATACACAAATCAATTGAAATGATAAAAGATGCCAGTATAAGAGGAGGTGCAGTGCTAAAGGATACATTAGAATACATTGTCAATTTCGGTAATTATTTCTATAATTATTTTATCCGAAACGAGGACGAGGAATTTTTAGTAAGCCGAAAACCAAATGCGAAACACATAATAAAACCTAAAATATTGGAATCTGGAGAATATCATTGGCCTAAACCAATAGTTGGACTTAAAATGTATACAGACAAAAAAACTGGGGTTCCGTACGCTGTTGACGATAACTTACCTTCTGTTTCTGCAAAAGAATATGTACCTTGTAAAAGCTGTTTTAAAATTTTAAAATCGTCTTTGTATAAACGCCATCAATGTAGATTGGAAAATGTAGCCAAGATTAAAGGAGCTAAAAACAATTTAAATGAATGTAAGAGTCTTATACCCAACATTCATTCTGATGCATCACCTTTAACAAGAGATAGAATATTAAAGAGTCTAAGACAAGGTCCGGAACGGGATTTAATTGTGTCAGATGTAACATTAATAAACTTTTTAAACCAATGGTCGAATTTCCATGCAGCACACATCCAATCGGCTAGTATGCTAAGCCATTGGGCAAGGGTACTTGCAACATTGTTTATCAAAGTTAAACAAAATAAGAATCCTCAATACACAGCATCTATATCAAAAATTGTTGAGTTTTCTGATCTTTTTGATAGAGATCATATACCTGTTATAAATGAAGCTATTGAAGAAATGTGCTCTATTAATCCTGTTACTAAATTAATGGAGAAACCAAATAATCCGAAAGACATTACAAATGCTATTTCAAAAATGTTGGAATTTTATCTTCCTTATTTAGGCAGACAAAAACTTGATAAAAAGGCTGACAAAGTTAAACGTTTTCAAGAAGTGTTTAAAAATGATGCAAAAACTCTTAACAGGAAAGCACGTGATGCTTTAGTTCAAAAAGAAAAGATATCTGATGATAAAAGGCTACCCACAACTGAGATCTATGTGCGTTATTATCGGGTATAGAGCCAGGTGTTTTTTGATAATTTCTGCCACGCTGACACGCTAATCTTTATTTCCACATGCTTGAATTACCGAAGATTAAATACTGGTTCGGTATATT
>VCDM03003225.1:34831-46496 GCA_012977825.3 Pteromalus puparum
TATCCGGTCAACTTATTTAATAATAATTCTTTTTGATTATGTCGTTATTATCGGGTATAGAGCCAGGTTGTAATATTCTGCCTACGTGACACCTAATCTTTGATTTCCACATGCTTGAATTACCGAAGATTAAAATACTGTCGGTAGTATCCTGTCAACTTAGTTCCGATAAATTCTGTTTGATTATGTCCTTATTATCCGGTCTAGAGCCAGGTTGTAATATGTAGCCTACATGACACCTAATCTTTGATTCCCGCATTCTTGGATTACCTATGATTAATATGCTGTCAGTATTATCCGGTCAACTTAGTTAATAATAATTCATTTTGAGTATGTCCTTATTATCCGGTCTAGAGCCAGGTTGTTATATTTAGCCAACACGACACCTAATCTTTGATTCCCGCATTCTTGGATCACCTAAGAATAAAATACTTTCGGTATTATCTGGTTAACTCAGTTAATAATAATTCAGTTTGATTATGTCCTTATTATCCGGTCTAGTGCCAGGTTGTAATATTTAGCCTACATGATACCTAATCCTTGATTTCCACATGCTGGGATTACCTATTATTAATTTACTGTCGGTATTATCCGGTCAACTTATTGTTAGCTAATAATAATTCTTTTTGATTATGTCGTTATTATCCGGTCTAGAGCAAGGTTTCAGTTATTAGCCTACACGACACCTAATCTTTGATTCCCGCATTCTTGGATTACCTGAGGTTAAAATACTGTCGGCATTATCCGGCCAACTTAGTTAATAATAATTCATTTTGATTATGTCCTTATTATCCGGTCTGGAGCCAGGTTGTAATATTTAGCCTACACGACACCTAATCTTTGATTCCCGCATTCTTGGATTACCTATGATTAATATACTGTCGGTATTATCCGGTCAACTTAGTTAATAATAATTCATTTTGAATATGTCCTTATTATCCGGTCTGGAGCCAGGTTGTAATATTTAGCCTACACCACACCTAATCTTTGATTCCCGCATTCTTGGATTACCTATGATTAATATACTGTCGGTATTATCCGGTCAACTTAGTTAATAATAATTCAGTTTGATTATGTCCTTATTATCCGGTCTAGAGCCAGGTTGTAATATTTAGCCTACATGATACCTAATCCTTGATTTCCACATGCTGGGATTACCTATGATTAATATACTGTCGGTATCACCCGGTCAACTTAGTTAATAATAATTCTGTTTAATTATGTCGTTATTATCCGGTCTAGGACAGGGTTGTAATATTTAGCATACATGACATCTAATTCTTGATTTCCACATGCTTGGATTATCTAAGATTAAATTACTGCCGGTATTATCCGGTCAACTTATTGTTAGTTAATAATAATTCTATTTGATTATGTCGTTATTGTCCGGTCCAGAGCCAGGTTGTAATATTTAGCCTACATGACACCTAATCTTTGATTCCCGCATTCTTGGATTACCTAAGAATAAAATACTGTCGGTATTATCCGGTCTACTTAGTTGCGTATAATTCTGTTTGATTATCTCGTTACTATCCGGTCTAGAGCAAGGTTGTAGTAATTAGCCTACACGGCACCTAATCTTTGATTCCCGCATTCTTGGATTACCTATGATTAATATACTGTCGGTATTATCCGGTCAACTTAGTTAATAATAATTCATTTTGAATTTGTCCTTATTATCCGGTCTAGAGCCAGGTTGTAATATTTAGCCTACACGACACCTAATCTTTGATTCCCCCATTCTTGGATTACCTATGATTAATATACTGTCGGTATTATCCGGTCAACTTAGTTAATAATAATTCAGTTTGATTATGTCCTTATTATCCGGTCTAGATTCATGTTGTAATATTTAGCCTACATGATACCTAATCCTGGATTTCCACATGCTGGGATTACCGATGATTAATTTACTGTCGGTATTATCCGGTCAAATTAGTTCTGAATAATTCTGTTTGATTATGTCGTTATTATCCGGTCTAGAGCAAGGTTGTAATATTTAGCCTACATGACACCTAATCTTTGATTTCTGGAGTCTGTCTACAATGTGTGCCGTTTCACTGTTGTATCTTCTGCTGTACTAGATAGTGTGAAATTAGCAGCAAAAATCTGATTAGCTTATTTAGGAGAAATATTTAATTAGATATATGATGTTAATTTAAGACAATTCTGTGCAGCAGAAAACAGAACATCAAAACCAGGGAACGGTGCTCATTGTAGATAGGTTCCTGCCTTGTTTAATTCCACAAACTTGATAATCTAAACCATAAACTCTAAAACTATTATAATTTACACCTTTAATTATACATTGTAAATATAGATATCCTATGCTTTTTTAAAGTTTTTGTAAAATCATTACAATGCTAGATAAACTTTAACCATTTAAAAATTTAATACATTACATATTTTTGATATTCATCATCTTGTGATTCCATATAGGAAATCAGAAACCTTCAGAAATAAAATTACCAGAATCGTTCTCTGAAGATTCTGCAGATAATGACTTATTTGTTAAACTTGTAGGTAAAAAGCGGAAGCTTCAGAAACCTTCAGAAAAAAAATTACCAGAATCTGGCTCTGAAGATTCTGCAGATAATGACTTAATCGTCAAACATATACATAAAAAGCAGAAGGTGCGAGCCAGATCATCTCATAAATATTCTTCATCTGATTCGGAGTCAGAAGAATATTCTGATCAAGGAAACAAAGACAAAAGGATCAAACAAAGATCAAAATCTACGCTAAAGAAGCGAAAAGCTATGGGTGAGTGACTTTCATTTTATTAACAAATATAATTTGTTATAAGAAAATATAATACTGTGAGGTGTAAAGACCTTATCTCACAACTTAACATTCAGCTTGATATTCCCTTTAGATTTTCGGTTTCTTCGACAAACGTATTCTCCGGGGTATTTAGCCTACATGACACCTAATCTTTGATTCCCGCATTCTTGGATTACCTACGATTTAAATACTGTCGGTACTATCCGGTAGAGAGCCAGGTTGTAATATTTAGCCTACATGACACGTAATCCTTGATTTCTACATGCTTGGATAACCTAAGATTAAAATACTGTCGGTATCATCCTGTCAACTTAGTTACTAATAATTCTGTATGATTTTATCGTTGTTATGCGGTCTAGAGCAAGGTTGTAATATTCAGCTTACATGACACCTAATCTTTGATGTCCTGTTTGATTGACAAGCATGATCGCTTGCTCTCGCATTGAAAGACAGATACTCCTTTCATTATAATATTAATTCCGTTATAGGACACGACCTTATAATGGCCACTCTTGACGTACAGATGCCACGACATGTACCTAAAACATATACTTACAGAAACTACAAAGGCATCTGCGCCGAAAAGCTAAGGGATCGTCTCTGTGCATGCGACTGGACATCATTCGCCAACTCATCACTAGACGAATGCATCGCTTTACTTCATAGTAACTCGACTCACGCCATTAACCTTCTCGCCCCATCTCAGGCAGTGACCCCTAGATTGAAACGTCACCCGTGGTTTACGGCGGCTCTTCCTGACCTCTTGAAAGGACGGGACAGACTCTACCTTCGGTTTCGCATAACACGTCTTCCCCTTGATCTATACTTTTATAGACTAGAAATGGATGATGCTCATAAACAGGTCGAGGATGCCAGGCTGAATTGTTACCAATCACGTTTGTCAACCTTGACTGACGTCGGCGAGATCTGGAGAGAGCTTGAGAAACTTTGAATTCCCACGACCAACGAAAAACCAACATCTCGCTTCTCCACTGAAGACCACAACAGACACTTCCGCGGTATTTCCAACGACCCGCTAGCGCCCTCTGTTGAGGACTATCTTTGTACCCTCGGTGATCTGAACGCCCCCAAACATTCCAATTTCAGGGAGATCACGGAATCGGACATCCTAGCAGCAGTAACGCATTTCGACTCTCAAGCCCGCGGCATCGATGGCATTTCTTAGTCTGTCATCTCTAAGGCACTGTCTATACTTTCTCCCTTTTTTTGTCGCATCTTCAATCTCTCTCTCAGTCCGGCTTAATCAAGTTGACTGATGACATTAGGCTTGGAATAAACAAAAGAAAGGTAACTCTTCTATTCTTTGACTTCAGCAACGCGTTTGACACTGTATGTCACGTCAGGCCTCTGAAAAAGTTAACATCTTTCGGCTTCTCTAAGCAGGTCATCCACTGGCTCGCCTCATTCCTCACATTGAACATGGGAGTGCCTCAAGGATCTGTTCTGGATTCACTGCTATTCTCGCTATACATCAATGACATCGGTTTCTGCCTTGATTCTAACACATCTCACTTCATATATGCGGATGACCTCCAAATTTACAACCAATGCCATCCTAAAGGAGCTCGATTCTTCTTCCGTGAGGATGAGTGCTACCGTCGACAGGATTGCAAGCTGGGCTGCTCATAACCATCTAAAACTGAACTTCACCAAAACACAGGCGATCGTCCTGAGCTTCCCATATTACATAAATGCTCTTCCGTCTATGGCTAACACTTCTATTAACATAGGGGGAGCCCGAGTCGAGTACCATTCATCTGTGTGAAGTTTCGGGGTGGTGCTTGACTCCAAACTAACCTGGAGAGCACGTTACACAACCGTGTAAACGTGCTCACTCACTAATATACAGACTTTATTTCTTCAGGGAAAGCACAACCTGGGCCTTCGAAAGCACCTTCTGCAGCCGCTACTCTTCCCTATAACAATCATTTACAACATATACACTAAATTTTACACTTATTTTATTCACATTGTTTTTTGTAAATATTTGTATAACACATTATACAGAAATAAAAACCAATCTAATCTAATCTAATCTTTCTCTACCGCGAGTGCTCGCATTTTCTGCGCATTTCTCTGGCGCACTCGGTCTACATTTATGTGTATCGTGACTGGCTGATGATCTCTAATACATCGCGGTGTGACTTCTTTATGAGGTCTTTGAGGCCTTTGCGCGTGTCTTTGTCCGAGTCTGAATGGAAACTGGTGATGATGTGTGTTTCCCCTCTTGTTCGCTCTATCGGAGGTTGTACCGGGGTGGAGGTCATCCGCAAGCCATTCATCTGGCAATTATACATTGTACTGTCTGCAGTATACTGAGACATTGGATATAGTCATCCTCGTAAAAGTTTATAATTACGTGATTATTAGGTCCAGGTACAGGTGTCATTTCTGAGTATATGATGACGGCGGGTTTGTGCGGGTAGGAGATAAAGTGACCCCAAAGTCCACACGCTTGTACGACCTGGCGAACGCCGCTGCGCATTTTCGGTTAGTAGTAATGTTCGCGATAATGACCCTTAGTGTCTCGTCCATTTCGGGGTGTAGAATCAGCTGGTCGTCATGGAAGAAGCGCATGACTCATTCTTTCGCGCTGTGAAGTGTATAGCCGTGGTTGTCCTTGGCTCTTGACAAAGTATACTGTTTTATTGAGCCATGTTCGAGTGGTTTTGGTAGAGTGTAGACGTGAGCAAGGTAATCGTAGTCCTTTTGTTTTTCGCGGATCTTGTCATATATGTTACATATGGAGACATGCACTGTCAGTGGAGACTCAACTCGACTACGGAGTATTCCCTTCAGATTCTCGGTGTCTTCGACAAACACGTATTCTCTGGGACTCCATCACGATAATTTTTCACGCTTGTCTTGCACGCGGTCCACTTAGGTCAGAGCGTGGCTGTCGGTGCGTAGAACAAAAGGTTTGACTTCCAGCAGTTACTTGTACATCTTCGTTGCTTAGACAACGGTTAGGTACTCTCGTTCATTACAGTACACTTTACCTCTGATATGTTACATTTTGCGGACGCGTAAGAAAAGATACATCACTCACCATTGTCCAACATTGTGTTGAATCCACTTTCACGGTCATAGTTGCAAGGTAAACAATATATATAGTAATTAAAATTAATATTATTTTGGCGATAAATTGCCAGAACCTGGCAATTCTGACCACGTATTTTTCGAGGAAAGTAGTGGGGTGAGGGATGCGGCTACTTCGGCAAAGTTTGACATACTCAGACTTGACTTCATTGCTCTCACTGGTGATAACGTGCCCGAAGAGCTTTAAGGAAGTTAGGCCAAAGCTACATGTTTTCGGAAAGTATTTTGGGCGGTAGGTTTCAAACCTTTCAAGTATTTGCGTAATACGGGCAACGTGTCCTTGATAGTTGTTTGAATTTATGATCACGTCGTCTTGGTACACTATGATGATGTTGACGAATCCTGTCAGTACTTGACTCATAAAATTCATGAAGGTGGCCGGTGAATTTTTAAGTCCAAAGCACTGAGATTCCTGCGATCTTGACTTGTGTGAGGGGTTAGCGTGACCCAAGTATACGCGGCGACTTGTAGTTGTTTTTATGCATATATATACATATTTTATATATGTATACATATATATCCCATACGATAATCGTACAACGCTTGCTCGGCCTTTAATGGTTAAAGGCCGAACAAGCGTTGTACGGTTATCGCCACTTTGTTAAAGGTTATAGAAATATCGTACTTTCTTGTGTCTTTATTTGACGCCCGACTTCTGTTGTACTTTGTATTTATCTCTGAAGAATTGGTGATAAATTAAGTTGTATTTCTGAATCTATGAGAGTTTGCACTTCATGTCTTTAAATCTCTGCAGAGACAGCTCACGTGAGAGCCTACTATTTGTAAATATGCTACTGCGGCCGACTTGTTAGGAAGGCACTAGTTGTGGTCCTGCCCTTTGCCTTTCGCCAGTTTTCTGTTTCTTTCTTCCTGCTCGTATGTTTCAAGCTCTGTTGCTTGGGTTATAAGATATTGACGGAGGCGAAAGTGGACGTTCTTAATAACTCGCCATCAGGCAATGGGTAAAGAAGTTTTTTTGCTTAAGAAAGAGTCTGATTGTCTCTCGTTCTCCTTGAGTTCTGCACAGTTGCAATAGCTCATAGAAGCACACCGAACTAGTTCCAGAAAGTGTTCAGGTGCTGATAGAGTGCTGATAGTGTTGCCACCACGTCGACGCTTCTCCCGTAAGCATACGGGCCGCTTGCTTCGTGTGCTGATCTGGTTTGATGCCACTACGATCGAATGAGTCCTGGTATTCACTTTAGAATATGTCAGCATCTTGATGATCTAGACCGGAAAGTTTGAGTTGGGATGTACCTGCATCTGCTATCGCCTCGAATAGATTTCGCCAGTCATCCATGAACTCTGTAAGCAGGACTGACTATGGATTCCCTGTCTTATATTTATTAAGTGACCGATGGGCTTCGGGTGCTTGATGGTAGCCGCACACCCAAAGGTGGTGAATTGAGAGGCGTAGACTTAGAAGAATATTGGCCTTGTAAAGTTCGGTATTATCGACAAAAGCCTGAAGTTAGCTGTCGTGTACATCCTTGTATCGATAGTTAGGATTTATAGGAGGCCGAGTGTTACTTGTAGCTGCTAGTAGTAGTAATTATTGATCGCTAAGACCAATGAGCCTTGCTGAGTCTGGATAGTGAACATTGCTTCTCTAAACTTGAACGTTCTATTGATTTTAACTATTAGTAAATTTATTCTTTGAACTTACTTCGCCGCGTTCTACCCCTTATATTTGTAATACGTTTTGCATATAAAACTTAACACAAAAATAAAAGCGAGTCGACCTTTAATTTCGATAAATAGATTCATTGAACTGAAAAGATTCAAATATTATTTAAGAGATTTCATAGATTAAGACCAACCTTTTTTGTCTAAAACTATTAAAATACATTTATTCAAGTGGAGTAAATTATTCTGATATAATATTGTATTATGTATTTTTCAGAAGGAAGAACATATTGGACCGATGAAGAAAATAGAGCTTTTGAAACAATGTTTCATCACAAACTTAACAAAGGAACATGCCCTAGTTCTGTAGAAATAAGAGAAGCGATAAGCCGATATCCATGCTTAAAATCTAGAGGTGAAATAAAAATTAGAGCAAGATGTTACAATCTCCTAAATTCGAACAAAAGTCTTATTAAGGAAACTTGTCGATAATATTTTACTGAATGATGGCATGATTTAATTTTTCTATATTACAAAAAATTTAATATATTTTATATTATTTAATATATTTATTATAAAAACTCTTTACTGATCGTCAAACTATAGAAAAAGAGTTTATTTTTTTGTTCAATGTTGAAAAGCAAGTGATCTGTATGTTTCAGATAAGTGTGGCTTAAATCAAAAATGTATATAAATGGATATATACTAATGTTTTATAAAAATACGATTATATTTGTATTACAATGCTGATGATTAAAAATTAATTTAAAATGAATATTTAAGCTTATACGATCTCTTTAATTGTGCTGCTTTTGTTTTCAACATCAAACTAAAGTTCCTTGTTTTTTTGTTATAAGACCTAGAAAATAATCTAGTGGAACCAGACGTTTCCCTAAGCGAAATAATCCTGCGACTCCTTGTCACCCAAAATGTCTAATAATAAGTTAAGCTTGCTTATTTTAATGGTAAGCAGATGGTTCGCATAGAGTCAGTACAAGTTAATCCAACAATTAAAATTTAATTTACTTATATGAACGCAATACTTTGTAGCATTTGATCCTTTCATTTATGTAGATGTAAATGAACTGCTACCACGTTAGTTTTGCTGAATCATACGCTGACGTGAGTAGACTTACCTAGGATTATTTTATGTATTATAATTTTTCGTGAATCTTCAATAATTATGACTCAATAATTCATAATTTTTGATTCTAAGTGTTTTTTTCACTAATGAATAAAATACTGTCAGTATTATCTGGTCAACTTGGTTCCTAATAATTCTGTTTAATTATGTTGTTCTTATCCGGTCTAGAGCAAGGTTATAATATTTAGCCTACATAACACCTAATCTCTGGTTTCTACATGCTTTGATTACCTAAGATTTAAATACTCTCAGTATTATCCGGTCAACGTAGTTATTCCTAATTCTGTTTGATTATGTCCTTATTATCCGGTCTAGAGCCAGGTTGTAATATTTAGCCTACATGATACCTAATCCTTGATTTCCACATGCTGGGATTACCTATGATTAATATACTGTCGGTATTATCCGGTCAACTTAGTTACTAAAAATTCTGTTTGATTATGTCCTTATTATCCGGTCTAGAGCCAGGTTGTAATATTTAGCCTACACGACACCTTAATCTTTGATTCCCGCATTCTTGGATTACCTATGATAAATATACTGTCGGTATTATCCGGTCAACTTAGCTAATAAAATTCAGTTTATTATGTCCTCATTATCCGGTCTAGAGCCAGGTTGTAATATTTAGCCTACATGATACCTAATCCTTGATTGGATCGTGTAAAAATATATTCTGGTGGGTATTATGATTAGCTAAATATTTTTGGATATGTCGTATTATTATTCGGCTAGGAGAGGTTGGATAATTAGCCTACACAAACACTAATCTTTGATTCGCGATTTGTGTATTGGATCTATGATTAGAATTACTGTCGGTATTATCCGGTCAAATGTAGTTAGATATCCGTCTGAGAACAAGGTTGTAAAATATTAAGCACTAAGTACGAGTAATTTTGATCCCGGGTGAGGTTTGTCGGTATATCGGTCACTTAGTTAATAATAATATATATATGATGTAGTCCTTATTATCAAAACGGATTCACAACGACAAGACGAAAGAGATGTAATATTAGCAAATAGGACACCTACTTTGTTATCCAATGCTCGCTTACAAAGTTAATCACTGCCCCCCTGCCCCACGTCCGCTATTATCGCCTACGCAACTTAGTCTATAATGATGTCTGTGATTATGTCTCTGATCGTTTATATGGCAAGGTGGCGTAGGAGGCCTACCGACGATAAATGTGTGATTCCAGGGTATCTTGGATTATATGATTAAGATACTGTCGTATTAATCCGGTCATGATAGTAATATGAATTCTGTCGAGTTATGTCTTTATCGGGTCTAGGGCCAGGTTGGTAATTTTAGCCTACAGCCTATCTTTGGCTTCCCGCATTCGTCGATTACCTAGGATATAGTACGTGGTATTAGCGGGGGCACTTAGCTAATAATATGGTTTAATTATGCTCCTTATTATCCGTCTATTTTATTTAGTAATACTTGATTTCACATGCTTATACTAAAATGTAATACGGGTCGTATATGCTGGTCACATGTGTATTAATGAATTCTGTTGGAGTCGTATGGTCTTATAACCAAGGATAAATCGGCAACAGGTGTCAGAAATAATTTTAGCAAAAGATTACTATGATGGCTCAACTTAGTTAATAGACTGAGATTATCAGTTTATATGGAATGTCCTTATTATCGCGCTGAAGCGGTTGATATCATTGAACCTGTACTGACACATGAATTAAGTTTGCTGGCATTTCTTGATTACATAATGATTAATATAGGTCGGTATTCTACGGTAACCTTAGGTAATAATTAATCATTTGATTATGTCCTTATATCCGGTCTAAGGCCAGGTTGTAATATTTAGCATACATGATACCTAATCCTTGTCTCCACATGCTGGGATTACCGTATGATTAATATCCTCCGTCGTATTATCCGGGATCATCGTAGCTCGAATATATTTGTTGACTTCATGTGTTATTACCGGTTAGGTACCAGGTTTGTATATTCTAGCTACATCGAGCGCAAATCGTTGATTCTCGATTCTTGGATTACCTATGATAAATTACTTTCGGTATTTCCGGTCAACTTAGGTGAATAATAATTCAGTCTCACCTCTCGTCTCTCGCAAGGATACTAGAGATGTATTAGAAGACATAAAAAAAAGAAATACAACAAACTAACCTCGATTAGACATTGGATTAAACTAATTAAAGAGTGAGCTGTGGTAGTTGATCCGGCTCAACTTAGCTGAATAATCAATGTCAGGAGGTTAAAAATATGTCGGTTATTATCCGGTCTAGAAGCAGGTTCGTATTTTAAGCTACATAACTTGATTTTGATTCCCGCATGCTTGGATACCATAAATCTAAATAGCTGTCGATTATCCGGTCAATTGCTAATATATTCTGTACTTTAATGTTGCTAGTATCCGGTCTGGCAGGTTGTAATCTGTAGCCTACACGACACCTAATCTTTGATTCCCGCATTCTTGGATTACCTATGATTAAAATACTGTCGGTAGTATCCGGTCAACTTAGTTAATAATAATTCAGTTTGATTATGTCGTTATTATCCGGTATAGAGCCAAGGTGTAATATTTAGCCTACACGACACCTAATCTTTGATTTCCACATGCTTGGATTACCAAAGTTTAATATACTGTCGGTATTATCCGTCCAACTTAGTTAATAATAATTCTGTTTGATTATGTCGTTATCATCCGGTCTAGAGCAAGGTGGCAGTAATTAGCCTACACGACACCTAATCTTTGATTTCCGCATGCTTGGATTACCTATGAATAATATACTGTCGGTATTATCCGGTCAACTTAGTTAATAATAATTCAGTTTGATTATGTCCTTATTATCCGGTCTAGAGCTAGGTTGTAATATTTAGCCTCCACGACACCTAATCTTTGATTCCCGCATTCTTGGATTACCTATGATGAAGATACTGTCGGTATTATCCGGTCATCATAGCTAATAATAATTCTGTTTGATTATGTCCTTATTATCCGGTCTAGAGCCAGG
>VCDM03003225.1:59108-73548 GCA_012977825.3 Pteromalus puparum
AGCCAGGTTGTAATATTTAGTCTACGTGACACCTAATCTTTGATTCCCGCATTCTTAGATTACCTATGATTAATATACTGTCGGTATTATCCGTCAACTTAGTTAATAATAATTCAGTACGATTATGTCCTTATTATCCGGTCTAGAGCCAGTTTGTAATATATAGCCTACACGGCACCTTATCTTTGATTTCCACATGCTTGGATTACCTATGATTAATATACTGTCGGTATTATCCGGTCAACTTAGCTAATAATAATTCAGTTTGATTATGTCCTTATTATCCGTTCTAGAGCAAGGTTTCAGTTATTAGCCTACACGACACCTAATCTTTGATTTCCGCATTCTTGGATTACCTAGGGTTAAAATTACTGTCGGCATTATCCGGTCAACTTAGTTAATAATAATTCAGTTTGATTATGTCCTTATTATCCGGTCTAGAGCCAGGTTGTAATATTTACCCTACACGACACCTAATCCTTGATTTCCACATGCTGGGATTACCTAAGCTTAATATACTGTCGGTATTATCCGGTCAACTTAGTTATTGATAATTCATTTTGATTATGTCCTTATTATCCGGTCTAGAGCCAGTTTGTAATATTTAGCCTACACGGCACCTTATCTTTGATATTTAGATTACACGACACCTAATCTTTGATTTCCACATGCTTGGATTACCTAAGGTTAATATACTGTCGGTATTATCCGGCCAACTTAGTTATTGATAATTCAGTTTGATTATGTCCTTATTATCCGTTCTAGAGCAAGGTTGTAGTTATTAGCCTACACGACACCTAATCTTTGATTCCCGCATTCTTGGATTACCTAAGGTTAAAATACTGTCGGCATTATCCGGTCAACTTAGTTAATAATAATTCAGTTTGATTATGTCCTTATTACCCGGTCTAGAGCAAGGTTTCAGTTATTAGCCTACACGACACCTATTCTTTGATTTCCGTATTCTTGGATTACCTAAGGTTAAAATTACTGTCGGCATTATCAGGTCAACTTAATTAATAATAAATCAGTTTGATTATGTCCTTATTATCCGGTCTAGAGCCAGGTTGTAATATTTAGCCTACATAATTCTTAATCCTTGATTTCCACATGCTGGGATTACATATGATTAATATTCTGTCGGTATTATGCGGCCAACATAGTTATTAATAATTCAGTTTGATTAGGTCCGTATTATCCGGTCTAGAGCCAGTTTGTAATATTTAGCCTACACGGCACCTTATCTTTGATATTTAGCCTACACGACACCTAATCTTTGATTCCCGCATTCTTGGATTACCTAAGGTTAAAATACTGTCGGCATTATCCGGTCAACTTAGTTAATAATAATTCAGTTTGATTATGTCCTTATTATCCGGTCTAGAGCCAGGGTGTAATATTTAGACTACACGACACCTAATCTTTGATTTCCACATGCGTGGATTACCTAAGGTTAATATNCTAGGTCCGTATTATCCGGTCTAGAGCCAGTTTGTAATATTTAGCCTACACGGCACCTTATCTTTGATATTTAGCCTACACGACACCTAATCTTTGATTCCCGCATTCTTGGATTACCTAAGGTTAAAATACTGTCGGCATTATCCGGTCAACTTAGTTAATAATAATTCATTTTGATTACGTCCTTATTATCCGGTCTAGAGCCAGGTTGTAATATTTAGCCTACATAATTCTTAATCCTTGATTTCCACATAATGGGATTACATATGATTAATATTCTGTCGGTATTATGCGGCCAACATAGTTATTAATAATTCAGTTTGACTAGGTCCGTATTATCCGGTCTAGAGCCAGTTTGTAATATTTAGCCTACACGGCACCTTATCTTTGATATTTAGCCTACACGACACCTAATCTTTGATTCCCGCATTCTTGGATTACCTAAGGTTAAAATACTGTCGGCATTATCCGGTCAACTTAGTTAATAATAATTCAGTTTGATTATGTCCTTATTATCCGGTCTAGAGCCAGGTTGTAATATTTAGCCTACACGACACCTAATCTTTGATTCCCGCATTCTTGGATTACCTATGATTAATATACTGTCGGTATTATCCGGTCAACTTAGCTAATAATAATTCAGTTTGATTATGTCCTTATTACCCGGTCTAGAGCAAGGTTTCAGTTATTAGCCTACACGACACCTAATCTTTGATTTCCAAGGAGAGGCGGGGCCAGTAAGAGATGCCGGCAGGTGTAAGTGATGTTACTAATTTTCAGGATATTTGAGATTCTCTTTGAGCGAAGAGTAATAAAGGTATGAGTTGAATTTAGTCAGCTGGTGGTCGGTGTCGGTATTATTGCGGCCAACATAGTTATGTTAGATATAGTCAGTGTTGGGGAGTCTAGGTGCGTGAATTGAGTCGCCGGTCTATGAGTCTCAGGTTAGTAAGTGATGTGCCTAACACGCTTGGCGCCTAGTGTATTTCACATCATGCTGGGTAGTTAGCCGAAGTGGATAAGGTTATAGCTCGGCGGTATTATCCGGGTCAGACTGAGGGCGGGGGAGGGAATGGAGAGGGAGAGGTCAGGGTGGATATTCCTTATATATCCCGTCTAAGGGCCAGGGTGTTATAGCACTATGCCCCTACGTAGAGATAGACTGGATTCACGGGTCAAGCATGCGTCTGTAGATGTGAGACGCTGTACTGATTGAATGAATACTTGGTCGGTATATATCGCGGTTCACACCGGTAGTAATATATGAATCACATTGATGTATTCGTGGTGATTACCGGGACTAGAGAAGGATTGCATGTAATTATCGCTATGCAACGACCGTATGTAACCTTCGATTTCCAGCATGCTGTGATTGAAAGCAGTATTGATATAACTGGTCGTATTATCCGGTCAACTGTATGTAAAATAAATCTCTGTTTTATTATGTCCTTATTATCCGGTCGAGAGAAGGTTGCAGTTATTAGACCATTCTGGAAATCAAAGATTAGGTGTCGTGTAGGTAATAACTGAAACCTTGCTCTATGAACGGATAATAAGGACATAATCAAATGATTAATTATTAGCATAAGTTGACGCCGATAATACGACAGTATATTAATCATAGGTAATACCAGCATGGCGGAAATCAAAGAGTTAGGTGGTCGTGTAGGCTAATAACTGCACCTTGCTCTAGAAACAGATAATAAGAACATAATCAAACTGAATTATTAATAAGCCAAGTTGACCAGATAATACGCGACAGAATATTAATCATAGGTAATCCAGCATGTGGAAATCAAAAGATAAGGTGCCGTGTAGGTCTACTATATTACAAACTGCTCATAAGACCGGATAATACGGACCTAATCAACTGAATTATTAATAACTATGTTGGCCGCATAATACCGACAGAATATTCAATCATATGTAATCCCAGCATGTGGAAATCAAGGATTAAGAATCATGTGTAGGCCTAAATTTAACAATACCTGGGCTCAAACAAAAAAAAAACAGACGGATATAAGGACATAATCAAACTGAAATTATTATTAACTAAGTTGACCGAATAATACCAGGAGCAGTAAATTAATCATAAGGGAATCCAAAATGCGGGAATGAATGAATAGGTGTCGTGGTAAGGCTAATTACTAACAACCTTTCTCTAGAACGCGGATTAATGACGGACCTAATCAACTGAATTATTAATAACTATGTTGCCGCATAATACCGCAGAATAGTAATCATAAATCCAGCATGTGAAAATCAAGGATTAAGAAATCATGTAGCTAAATATGTACAACCTGTGCTCTAAGCGGATAATAAGGACATAAAATCAAAACATGAATATTTTAACCAAGTTGACCGGATAATACCGACAGTACTATTAATGCCATAGGGAATCCCAAAATGCGGGAATGAAAGATAGGTGTCGTGTAGGCTAATTACTACCAAACCTATTCTCTAAGACCCGTGATAAATAAGGACATAATTTAAAATGAATTATTTTTAACTAAGTGACCGGCATAATACCGAAAGTAAATTAATCATAGGTAATCGGCAGGAATGCGGGAATCAAAGATGAAGGTGTCGTGTAGGCCTAAATGTGACAACCTGGCTATAAGAACCGGATAATAAGGAACATAATAACAGAATTATTATTAATTAAGTTGACCCTGATAATACCGACGTATATTAATCGTAGGTACAAAGCGGATCAAAATATTAGGTGTCAGAGACAAAATGAAACCTGGCTTAATACGCAGATAATAACAGAATAATCAAACAGTCAGAATTAGGTTCGAAACTAAGTTAACTGGATTATACCCGACAGTATATTAATCATAGGTAATCCAAGCATGCTGAAATCAAAGATAGGTTGCCGTTTAGGCTAAATATTACTACCTGGATACCCGATAATAACGGACAATAATCAACAGATAGTATTGACTAAGTTGACCGATAATGTGACAGTATTTATTAACCTTAGGTAATCCAAGAATGGCGGGGAATCAAAGATTAGGTGTCGTGTGGGCTAATAACTGCAAGCCGTGCGTCTAGACGCGGATAATAAGGACATAAACAACAGAATTATTATTAACTAAGTTGACCGATAATAGCCGACAGTATATCAATCATAGGTCATCGCTAAGCATGTGGAATAAGGTTAAGGTGTCCGTGTAGGCTAATTACTAGCAACCTTGCTCTAGACGGATAATAACGACATAATCAAATAGAATTATTATTAACTAAGTTGACCGGATAATACCGACAGTATTAATTAATCATAGGGTAATCCTAGCATGTGGAAATCAGGATTAGGTATCCTGTAGGCTAAATATTACACCTCGGCTTAGACCGGATAATAAGGACAATAATCAAACTGAATTATTATTAACTAAGTGACCCGGATAATAACGCGACAGTATATTAATGGCATAGGTAATCGGCCAAGCATGTGGAAATCAGAATAAGGTGCGTGTAGGCCTAAATATTACTACCTGGCGGCAGACGCGGATAATACGGACGCTAATCAAACTGAATTTATTAATAACTAAATGTTGCGCAAATAATACGCGACACGAATTTAATCCAAATGTAATTCGCAGCATGTAGAAATCAAGGATCTAGTATCCTGTAGGCTAAATATTACCCTGGCTCTTAGACGCGGATAATAGGAGCATAATCAAACTGATTATTATTAACTGAAGTTGAAGCGGCGGATAATACCGACAGTAATAATTAATGCATAAGGTAATCAAGACAGTGGAAAATCAAAGAATTAGGTGTCGTTAGGCCTAATTACTACAACGCTTGCTCTAGACCCGGATAATAAGACATAATCAAACTGAATTATTATTAACTAAGTTGACGGCGGATACTACCGGACAGTATTTAACTCATAGGTCATCCCAAGCAATGCGGAAAATCAAAGATATAGGTTCGTGTAGGCTAATAACTGAAACCTTGCTGCTAGAAGCGGATAATAAGACATAATCAACTGAATTGATTATTAGCTAAGTTGATCCGGATAATACCGACAGTATATAACATAGGTAAGCACCAGCTGCGGAAATCAAAGATTAGGTGTCGTGTAGGCTAATAACTGCCGGAAGCTTGCTCTAGAAAGGATAATAAAACATAATCAACTGAATGTATTATAACCAAGTTGACGCGATAATACGACAGTATATTAATCATAGTAATCCAGCATGTGGAAATCAAAGGGATAAGGTGCCGTGTAGGCTATATATTAGCAACTGACTCTAAGAACCGGATAATACGGACAACGGACCCTAATTCAAACTGAATTATTAATACTATGTTGGCCGCATAATACCGACAGAAATTAATCATTATGTAATCCCAGCATGTGGATAATCAAGGATTAAGAAATCATGTAGGCTAAATATTACAAGCCTGGCTCTAGACCGGATAATGAGACATAATCAAACTGAATTATTATTAACTAAGTGACCGGATAATACCGACAGTATATTAATCAAGGGAATCCAAAAATGCGGTGAATGAATGATTAGGTGCGTGTAGGCTAATTACTACAGACCCTTTCTCGTAGACCGGATAATACGGACCAATCAAACTGAAATTATTAATAACTATGTTGGCCGCAAATAATACCGACCAGAATATTAATCATGATGGAATCCGAGCCATGTGAAATCAAGGATTAAGAATCATAGTAGGCTATGAATATTACAACCTGCTCTAACCGGATAATAAGGACATAATCAAACTGAATTATATTAACTAAGTTGACCGGATAAATACGCGACAGTCATATTAATCATAGGGAATCCAAAATGCCGGGAATGAAAGATTTAGGGTGTCGTGTAGGCTAATTACTACAACCTTTCTGCAGACGGCGGATTAATAAGGACATAATTAAAAATGATTATTTTAAGCTAGTTGACGGATAATACCCAAAGTCAATTAATCATAGTAATCCAGGAATGCGGGAATCAAGTTAGGTGTCGTGCTAGATGCTAAATAGTCAACCTGACTCCTAGACCGCGATAATAAGGACATAATCAAAACAGAAATTCATAGTATTACATTAATGTTGACCTTGATAATACGACAGTATAGTTATCGTAGGTATCTAAAGAATGCAGGGAATCAAATATTATAGGGTATCATGTAGAAACAATATTACACCTGGCTCAATACGCAGATAAATAACGACGTAATCAATCATGAATTATTCGAACTAAGTAGCCCGGATTATACCGACAAGTATATTATCATACAGGTAATTCAAAGCATGCAGAAATCAAAGATAAAGGTGCCGTGTAGGCTAAATCTTACAACGCTGGCTTCTATACCCGATAATAAACGAGCATAATCAACCACAGAAATTATTACTTGACTAAGTTGACCGCGATAATGTTGACAGTATTTTAACCTGTACAGTAATCCAGAATGCGGAATCAAAGATTAAGTGTCGTGGTGGTCTAATAACTGCAACCTTGGCTCATAGACCGGATAAAATAAGGACTAAACAAACAGATATTATTATTAAGCTAAGTTGAACCGATAATGACCGGACAGTATATGCAATCCATGAGGTCATCCAAGGCATGTGGAAATCAAGGTTTAAGGTGCCCGTGTAGGCTAATTACTTAGCAACCTTACTCTAAAGACCTGGATAATAACGCATGAATCAAATATGAATTATTATAACTAAAGGTTGAGCGCGGATAATACCGGACAGTATTAATTAATCATAGGTAATCCTAGCAGTGGAAATCAAGGATTAGGTATGCCTGTAGGCTAAATATTACACCCTGGCTCTAGACCCGGATAATAAGGACATTAATCAAATGAATTATTATTAAGCTAAAGTTGACGCGATAATACCGACAGTATATTAATCATAGGAATCCAAGGGCATGTGGAAATCAGCATAGGTGCCGTGTAGGCTAAATATTGACTACCTGGCTGCTAGACCCGGATAATACAGGACCTAATCAAAACTGAATTATTATAACTATGTTGGCCGCATAATACCGGATCAGAATATTAAATCATATTAATTCCAGCATCGTAGGAAATCAAAGGATTAGGTACCTGTAGGCTAATATTTACCGCCTGGCCTCTAGAGCCGGAATATAAGGACATAATCAAACTGAATATTATTACTAAGTTGACGCGGATAATACCGGACAGTATATAATCATAGTAATCAAAGAAGTGGAAATCAAAGATTAGGTGTGCGTGTAGCTAATTAGCTTCAAACCTTGCTCTAGAGCCGGATAATAACGACAAATCAAAACTGAATTATATAACTAAGTTGACGCGGATACTAACCGACAGTATTTTAATGCATAGGGAATCCAAAGAATGGGGAATCAAAGATTAGGTGTCGTGTAGGCAATTACTACAACTTGCTCTAGACCGATAATAAGGACATAAATCAAACGGAATTATGATTAATTAAGTACCGATAATACGACCGATATTAGTCGTAGGTAATTAAGATGCTGGGAATCAACAGATTTAGGTGTCGTGTAGGGCTAATAACTGCAACCTTGCCTCGACCGGATAATAAGGACATAATCAAACAGAAGATTTATTATTACTAAGTTGACCGGATAATACTGACAGTATATTAATCATATAGTCATCCAGGCATGCGGAAATCAAAGATTAGGTGTCGTGTAGGCTAAATAACTGAAACCTTGCTCTAGAAGCGGAGTAATAAGGCACATAATCAAACTGAATTATTATTAGCTAAGTTGACCGGATAATACGGCGAGCAGTATATAATCATAGGTAATTACCAGCATGGCGGAAATGCAAAGATTAGGTGCGTGTAGGCTAATAATGGCACCTTGCTCTAGAACAGATAAGAAGAACATAATCAAACTGGAATTATTATAACGCAGTTGACACGGATAAACCCGAGCAACAAGTATATTAATCATAGGTAATCCAAGCAATGTGGAATCAAAGATAAGGTGGCCGTGTAGGCATATATATTGACAAACTGACTCTAGAATCCGGATAATAGCGGACTAATCAAACTGAATTATTAAATAACTATGTGGCCGGCACTAATATCGACAGAATATTAATCCATATGTAATCCCAGCTATGTGGAAATCAAGGATTAAAGAGCATGTAGGCTAAATATTACAAGCTGGCTCTAGACGCGGATAATCGAGGACATAATCAAACTGAATTAGTTAATTAACTAAGTTGACGTGCGATAATACGGCGACAGTATACATTATCATCAGGGAATCCAAATATGCGGAATGAATGATTAGGTGTCGTGTAGGCTAATTACTGGACACAAACCTTTCTCTAGACGCGATAATAGCGGACCTAATCAAACTGAATTAATTAATAACCTATGGTTGGCTCGCAATAATAACCGACAGAATATTAATCATATGTTAATCGCCAGCATGTGGAAATCAAGGATTAAGATGCATGTAGGCCGTAAATATTACAACCTGGCTCTAGACGGATAATGAGGACTATAATCAAACGAATTATTATTAACTAAGTTGACCGGAATAATAGACCGACAGTATATTAATCATAGGTCATACCAAGGCATGTGGAAATCAAGGTTAAGCGTGTCGTGTAGGCTATTATCTGCAACCTTGGGCTCGCTAGACACGGATAATAAACTGACATAATCAAATAGAATTATTATTAACTAAGTTGACTGATATATACCGACAGTGTAAATTAATCATAGGTAATCCTAGCATGTGGAATCAAGGATTAGGTATCCTGTAGGCTAATATACACCTGGCTCTAGACCGATATAAGGACAAATAATCAAACTGAATTATTATTAACTAAGTTGACCGGATATATACCGACAGTATATTATTCATAGGTAATCCAAGCATGTGAAAATCAGATAAGGTGCCGTGTCAGGACTAAATATTACAACCTGGTTCTAGACCGATATAAGGACATAATCAAACTGTATTTTATTAAGCTTAGTTGACGGATAATTACCGACAGTAGTGAAATCATAGTTAATCTAAGAATGCGGGAATCAAAGATTAGGTGTCACGTAGAGCTAAATATTACAACGCTTGGGTTAAAACTGATAACTAAGCGACATATCTGACTGAAATTATTATTAACAAAGTTGACAGGCGGATAATGCCGGCAGTATTTAAACCTTAGGTAAGTCAAGAATGCGGGGAATCAAAGATTAGTGTTTGTGTAGGCTAATACTGGGCAACCTTGCCTATAGCCGGATAATAAGAACATAATTCAAAAATGAATTATTTTTATTAAGTTGACTGATAATGCCGACAGTGATATTAATCATAGGTAATCAAGCATGTGGATAATCAAAGATGAGGTGTCGTGAGGCTCAATATTACAACGGCTGGCTCTATATGCTGGATAATAGGACATGAATCAAAGCTGAATTATTAATACGTAATTTATGTGTCGTTTATATCCTGTCATAGACTAAGTTAATTGGATGCTACATTTAAAAAAAATATATACTATAATCTTGATCGGTAAAGGTTTTACTGAATAATTATCATACTTTACTCTTGAATTTGTGTAAACGGTATTGCAAAGAATATTTTACTGTCGGTTATAATCCGGTCCTTGCTAATTTCTGGTTTAATACCGAATTCAGTGTCGGTACTACCCGGCCATAAGATTTTTATGGATCTGTGATCTACTTTAAATATTATAATATATCTGCATCGGTAAAGTTATTATTGATAATATGATTTAAGTGTCATTATTATCCGGTTAAACTTTAAGTTTATTGATCTATATTTTAAATCTCATTCGGAATTTTAATTCGGATAAAAGTATATTAATTGATAATTCAAGTTTCCAAAGTGTTCGTTAGAACCTATCCGTCAATAGACTTAAGATAATTGATCTATTTTTATTATAATTTTCAACCGGATCGTCAGATCTGCGCACGTTTATTAGTGATGAGTCTACATCAGGTGTCGTTTGTTAGCCGGTCATAGACTTTTAAGATCATTAGATTTGCTCAGAAATATTTGAGCAGTCATTATAATCCGGTCTTGGCTAATTTCTGGTAAATCCGAATTCAAGTATCGTTACTATCCGGCCATAGATTTAAGTTCATTGATCTACTTTTAAATAATTATAATATAAACTCGCATCGGTAAAGGTTATTACTGATAATTATGATTCAAGTGTGCATTATTATCACGGTCATAAGACTTGAAGATCATTAGATTTGCTGGCAAGTAATTTTACTGTCGTTATAATCCGGTCTTGTAATTTCTGGTGAATCGCGATTCAAGATCGTTATTATCCGGCCATAGATTTTAAGTTCATTGAGTTGCTCAACAAGTGTTGTACTGTAGCTGAAATCGGTCAAGTGACTTTCTGGTGGATTCAAAATTCAAGTGTCGTTGTTATCCAGTCAGTGACTGAGAATATCATACTCTGCTTATTAGTGTTTTATTAAGAGAATAAAAACAATTATTTTCGTCCTGGGAATACGCGCTTAATATATAGCAAAAAGTCCTAGAAATAGCGCTTATACACACACACACAACACACAACACACACACACACACACACACACACACACACACACACACACACACACACCACGCACACCACACACAGGACAACACACACACAACACAAGCCACACACATATATTATATATATATAGAAATGACTGGGCAAAAACCGGGGTGATTTTGGGGCCAGTTAAATCTTAAAAAAGAGGCCATTTTTCAGCGGGAAAAAATACAGAGACATAATTCTGGTCCACAGGAAAAAGCGCCAAAGCGAGATTATGTCATTGGTTTATTTAATTTTGTATAAAAAATCTGCAAAATTTAAACAAATTTTTCGACGGCATGACGCTATTCCAAACATCGATACGAAAACAACGAAATGTTTTTAAATTTATGTAAATAAATTTTATTTATACGTACGATTCAATATTTTGCTTCGGTGAATCTTTGATGATCAGCGTCCCCGAAATTTGTTATAACACAATTGGTGTGATAGTCATTGGCTGTGGCAAATATTTAGAGGCAATAGATGCGACAGAAGAATTAAGATTAATTAAATTAATATATAAATTGAAATGATAAATTTCGGAAGCTTTATAATAAACAACTTTTTAGAAATGCGCATTAACAGGAGATGTTAAACAGTACTTTTACTTCCAATAACGAATTTCTTTCTATTTTCTAATTTCGTTTACAAATATTTAATCTTTTTTCTATAATGCTATAAATTTTTATATAGAATATGAATTTTAAAAATAAAAGAGAAAAGAAACTGAATGGGGGGGCGAGCGGGCGAGCAGGTGGTCGAAGCCGCACCACTAGTATATATATATATATTATGTGGTGTGTGACGTGTGTGGGTGTGTGTGTTGTTTGGTGGTGGGGGGGGGGGTGTATTCGTGCATTCAAGTATGACTTCTAATCAAAATTTCATTGGCCAAACTATATGTTCTATAGTCGGAATTGTTCACTTTCATTTTCAATAAACAAACGTTAGAATCTTTGCAAATCTAGATAATGATACATACAATTGTCCATAGAGAAATAAGCGTTTTTTTAAGTATGATTCCTACATTATCGAAACACTTGGGGAGAGATTATATAGTAATTAAGGGAGGACACAATATAGTAAATTGTGTGAAGTCATTTTGTCTGGCAAAGATTAGAGGCATAGATACGACCAGAAGATTAAATTTTTTAAGGGGGGGGGGACAGCGACCGAGTCGATGAACGAGTACTGAGGAGAAAATTGGCTTGAAATAAATAAATACGGATGAATTATCAAAACCAAGACATAGTTGTCCTTATCGTCTCGGATCATCTACGGGAGAGAGAGATACAAAATCCGTTAAAATGCACTGGAACAAAAACCAGTAAAGGAGACAGCGTGTGCATGTTGAAAATTTCGTTCAAAACCATTTTGGGAGATTGACAGATCGAGACTTGAAACGTTGCACATAGATGATAAAATATAGGAGAGATGTCTTGTTTTGCCATAATTTGACACAAAAATTAGTTTGATAATCATCTAAGCGACGCCGAACAGGCTGTGCGTTGCTCTGTCCGCGCTCTGGCGAAGTGAGTATGACGAGCTGCGATATATGGTGCGGGCGTCGATCTGGCGGCAAGGAGAGAGAGGAGCAGATTCACGCAGCCGCCACTTGGCAGCCTAGAAAAAAGGTTTTGAACGTTTGAAGCTGCATCGCCGACCTTCGCTCGTTCGATTCAAACTTCAGTATTCAAGAGAGTATTAATTGTATAAGTGCAGGCACGTCGACGCGATAAGCAGTGTTAGTGTGCTATAAAGGGGAGAGTCCCTCAGGCGATCGGGAGATCTGCTGATACACAGGCGAGACTCTTAGATCGCCATGTGCTTCGTTTACTTCCTAATGCAGTGCGAGAAGTGTGATAAAACGTGATGCATCCGGGAATATCAGCTACTTTGCGTGTGTGAGGGGATCCGTCGGGATGGGGCGGGGGGGAAACTCAGCAAGAAACTGACGGAGCTAGTGTTTATCCCTTGGTTGTGTCTGCTTCCTGTTGCTGCTGCTGGTGCTCTTGCTACTTTCAACTGCTGCGTATACATTCAGGGGTAGAGGAGACTATCATACTGGTTTGTGCTGCTTCTACGGCTGTGCTGATAACCTCCGACCGACAATACTGCTGGATGAAGATTCGGAGGATATCACAAGTAGAGGAGTGAGTATGTGGCGTGAAATCAGTGAGAGGAGGATTTGTTATGTTTAGAGGGACTCTATAGTTGATTTACCTGTCTGTGAATTATAGGTTGGTATGACGCTACAAAACAAGATGACTCCTGGAGGGCTGAGATACAAAAATGTCTGCTGCTACTGATGCTGGTTGGCGTTTCGGGAGGCGTTCAATTATCTGGAGACGAATCTAAAACCAGGTTCCGGCTCTTTGGTGGTGAGAGCTGGAGTTGCTAAGGCTTCAATCAGCTTCGAGGAGGATCTTGGAAGCCACATGTTCACACTCACTGGTGGTACTGGCTGCGGTTGCTGGAAGGCTCGAATAATCTCAGGACGACCGTGGAACGCATGTTCCACGGCTCTCTGGTGGCTACTGGCTGGGGTTGCCTGGAGGCTCAGTCACTGAAGGATGACCTGCTGGAACAGAATTACAGCTGTTTTGTTTGGAGCAGGTTAGCGTTGCAGGCCCATTTCCATCATCAGAAAACAACGCGTGGAGCTGAAATCTGGCGCAATGTTGACCAAGGTCAACTTGGTTCGCTTATACTAGTACAGTTCCTCCTTTTATAGCGGCTAATTAAAGTAGCTTCGGACGCTTCTTGTTCCTTCCAGAAGGCTTTATGCATGGCCAAAATTTGTCGCAAGTCTATATGATGATATAGCCACATCTATATAAATTAAGTTTGTAAGATTGTGTTGGTTAAAAATTGTATATCTCAAATCTTGTAACACCCCACACCGGCTCCGCTGGGTTTTCATTAAAACTACAAAAACTAAAGTCGTTTGAGCTTATTTTAGCAAATATTGCGGCGCCTGTAACTTCTGCCCACTCTTTAACACAGACACGTGCCGGGCACAGCTGATCAGCCAGCTGCAAGCAACAACAGCAGCGCCATAGGCAGTAGCGCGGCAGCGAGAGTCCCCACGCGGCAGCGGCAGCAGCGAGCGCGATATAGATATACTCAGGGGCGGCAGCAGGCGTGCGCGTATATGCTTATAGCAGTAGCGCAGCGAGGGCGGTGCGTGCGTCACAGCGTGAGAGTGGAAGATGACGTAAGGCGGCGGCGGGCGCGCGCATTTCGCGTAATGCTTGTATGAATGGGTTTTGTCATATAGGTGTGAATGTGTGGTGTGAATATATTGGTATGTAAGCGTTTTTTAGGCGGCTCGAGGCCCGCTTCTCTCGCGTAGCACCCTATATAAGGACGCCTGCCGGCCGGCGCTATGGCCAGTCATAGCTCGCAGCGA
>VCDM03003225.1:82363-117550 GCA_012977825.3 Pteromalus puparum
GACCGGATAATACCGACAGTATATTAATCATAGGGAATCCAAAAATGCGGGAATGAATGATTAGGTGTCGTGTAGGCTAATTACTACAACCTTTCTCTAGACCGGATAATACGGACCTAATCAAACTGAATTATTAATAACTATGTTGGCCGCATAATACCGACAGAATATTAATCATATGTAATCCCAGCATGTGGAAATCAAGGATTAAGAATCATGTAGGCTAAATATTACAACCTGGCTCTAGACCGGATAATAAGGACATAATCAAACTGAATTATTATTAACTAAGTTGACCGGATAATACCGACAGTATCTTAATCGTAGGTAATCCAAGAATGCGGGAATCAAAGATTAGGTGTCGTGTAGGCTAATTATTACAACCTTGCTCTAGACCGGATAATAACGACATAATCAAATAGAATTATTATTAACTAAGTTGACCGGATAATACCGACAGTATTAATTAATCATAGGTAATCCTAGCATGTGGAAATCAAGGATTAGGTATCCTGTAGGCTAAATATTACACCCTGGCTCTAGACCGGATAATAAGGACATAATCAAACTGAATTATTATTAACTAAGTTGACCGGATAATACCGACAGTATATTAATCATAGGTAATCCAAGCATGTGGAAATCAAAGATTAGGTGTCGTGTAGGCTAATTATTACAACCTTGCTCTAGACCGGATAATAACGACATAATCAAACTGAATTATTATTAACTAAGTTGACCGGATAATACCGACAGTATATTAATCATAGGTAATCCAAGCATGTGGAAATCAGATAAGGTGCCGTGTAGGCTAAATATTACAACCTGGTTCTAGACCGGATAATAAGGACATAATCAAACTGTATTATTATTAACTTAGTTGACGGATAATACCGACAGTATATTAATCATAGGTAATCTAAGAATGCGGGAATCAAAGATTAGGTGTCACGTAGACTAAATATTACAACCTGGCTTAATACCCGATAATAACGACATAATCTGACTGAATTATTATTAACTAAGTTGACCGGATAATGCCGGCAGTATTTTAACCTTAGGTAATTCAAGAATGCGGGAATCAAAGATTAGGTGTTGTGTAGGCTAATAACTGCAACCTTGCTCTATACCGGATAATAAGAACATAATCAAAATGAATTATTTTTATCTAAGTTGACTGGATAATGCCGACAGTATATTAATCATAGGTAATCCAAGCATGTGGAAATCAAAGATGAGGTGTCGTGTAGGCTCAATATTACAACCTGGCTCTATACTGGATAATAAGGACATAATCAAACTGAATTATTAATACGTATTTATGTGTCGTTATTATCCTGTCATAGACTTTAAGTTAATTGATCTACATTTAAAAAAAATATTATACTATAATCTGAATCGGGTAAAGGTTATTACTGATAATTATCATACTTTACTCTGAATTTGTTAAACGTTATTGCAGAAATATTTTACTGTCGTTATAATCCGGTCTTGCTAATTTCTGGTTAATCCGAATTCAAGTGTCGTTACTACCCGGCCATAGATTTTAGGATCATTGATCTACTTTTAAATATTATAATATAGTCTGCATCGGGTAAAAGTTATTATTGATAATTATGAATTTAAGTGTCATTATTATCCGGTTAAACTTTAAGTTTATTGATCTATATTTAAATCTCATTCGGAATTTTAATTCGATAAAAGTTATTATTGATAAGTCTAAGTTCAAGTGTCGTTACTATCCGGTCATAGACTTTAAGATCATTGATCTATTTTTTATTATAATTTTCACACGGTCGTCAGTATCTGCGCAAGTTTATTAGTGATGAGTCTACATTCAGGTGTCGTTGTTAGCCGGTCATAGACTTTAAGATCATTGATTTGCTCAGAAATATTTTACAGTCATTATAATCCGGTCTTGCTAATTTCTGGTAAATCCGAATTCAAGTATCGTTACTATCCGGCCATAGATTTTAAGTTCATTGATCTACTTTTAAATATTATAATATAATCTGCATCGGGTAAAGGTTATTACTGATAATTATGAATTCAAGTGTCATTATTATCCGGTCATAGACTTGAAGATCATTGATTTGCTCGCAAGTATTTTACTGTCGTTATAATCCGGTCTTGCTAATTTCTGGTGAATCCGGATTCAAGTATCGTTATTATCCGGCCATAGATTTTAAGTTCATTGAGTTGCTCACAAGTGTTGTACTGTAGTCTGAATCCGGTCAAGTGACTTTCTGGTGGATTCAAATTCAAGTGTCGTTGTTATCCAGTCAGTGACTGAAATATCATACTCTGCTTATTAGTGTTTTATTGGTAAAAACAATTATTTTTCGTCCTGGAATTAACGCTTATACATAGAAAAAAGTCCTAGAAATAACGCTTATACACACACACACACACACACACACACACACACACACACACACACACACACACACACACACACACACACACACACACGCACGCACAACACCACACGCCACACCACGACACAACATATATATATATATATATAATGACTGGGCAAAACCGGGGTGATTTTGGGCCATTAAATCTTAAAAAAGAGGCATTTTTCAGCGGGGAAAAAAATACAGACATATTTCTTGGTCCAAGGAAAAAGCGCCAAAGCGAGATTATGTCATTGGGTTTATTTAATTTTGTATAAAAAATCTGCAAAATTTAAACAAATTTTTCCGGCATGACCTATCCAAAACATCGATATCGAAAACAACGAATGTTTTTAAATTTATGTAAATAAATTTTATTTTACGTACGATTCAATATTTTTCTTCGGTGAATCTTTGATGATCAGCTGTCCCCGAAATTTTTGTTTACACAATTGTGTGAAGTCATTTGGTGTGGCAAAAATATTTAGAGGCAATAGATGCGACCAGAAGAATTAAATTAATTTTAAATTATATATAAATTGAAATGATAAATTTCTGAAGCTTTAAATAAACAACTTTTTAAAATGCCATTAACAGTAGATGTTAAACAGTACTTTTACTTCCAGTAACGAATTTTCTTTCTATTTTCTTAATTTCGACAAATATTTAATCTTTTTCTATAATCTATAAATTTTATATAGAATATAATTTTAAAATAAAAATAAAAGAGAAACTGAAATGGGGGGTTGGCGAGCGGAGCGAGCAGGTGGTCGAAGCCCCACTAGTATATATATATATATATGTGTGTGTGACGTGTGTGTGTGTGTGTGTGTGTGTGTGGGGGGGGGGGGGTNCTAATCAAAAATTTCATTCCAAACTATATGTTCTATATCGGAATTGTTTTCACTTTCATTTTGAATAAACAAACGATTAGAATCTTTGCATCTAGATAATGATACATACAATTGTCCATGAGAAAATAACGTTTTTTTTAAGTATATTCCTACATTATCGAAACCTTGCGTTGAGACTTAATAATAGTAATTTTGTTTACACAATATAGTAAATTGTGTGAAGTCATTTTGTCTGGCAAAAAGATTTAGAGGCAATAGATACGACCAGAAGAATTAAATTAATTTTAAGGGGGTCTCAAACCCAATTTTTTCCGACCGAGTCGATAGAACGAGTACTCGGTAGAAAATTGCTTGAAACTAAATAAATACGGTGAATTATCAAAAACTAAGACATAGTTGTCCTTCGTCTCGGAATCATCTACCACAATGCAAAGTTTCAAGTCAATATTCAAATCCGTTAACAAATGGCACTGGAACAAAAACCAGTAGCTGCAGCGTGTGCATGTTGAAAATTTCGTTCAAATGCCATTTTTATATGCGTTGACAGATCGACTTGAAACTTTGCACATAGATATAAAATGATAAGAGAAAGGGCAACTATGTCTTGGTTTTCCATAATTTGAACAAAAAAAAAATAGTTTTATAATCATCTAAGCGACGCCGAACAGCTGTGCGTTGCTCTGTCCGCGGCTCTGGCGAAGTGAGTATGACGACTGCGCATATATTGTGCGCGTCGATCTGGGGAGCTACTGGCGTCTGCGGCGACACGTTCACGCAGCCGCCACTTGGCAGCCTAGCCTTGTGTTTTGACGTTTTGAAGCTGCATCCCGGCCTTCGCTCGTTCGGTTCAACTTCAAGTTATTCAAAGGTATTAATTGTATAAGTGCAGCACGTCGACGCGATACAGCAGTGTTAGTGTGCTAATCAAAAGCGCATATGTTTTCAAGCAGCCTCCGCTCAGCGCGATCTCGCTCGCGGATCTGCTGCTCACGGCGAGACTCGCCAGTGCTTCGTTTACTTCTAATGCAGTGCGAGAAGTGTATAAAAGTGATGCTCCGGAATATCAGCTACGTTGCAGTGTGTGAGTGTCAGTCCGTCAAGGAGTGCTGCAGTAGAGGAAAATACGAAACTCAGCAAGAAACTTGACTTTTTGCGCTTGGAGTTTATCCCTTGTTTTGGTGTCTGCTTCTGTTGCTGCTGCTGGTGCTCTTGCTACTTTCACTGCTGCGTATACATTCAACTTTCAAGATGCATTCTAGATGTGGATCGACTATCACTGTTTGTGCTGCTTCTACGGCTGTGCTGATACCTTCCTCCGACATACTGTCTGGATGAAGATTCGTCGAACTCAAAATTCACAAGTATTTCTAGTGTTATGTGCAGTGAAATCAGTGATTACGTGGTTTTGTTATGTTTAGATGACTCTATAGTTGATTTACACTGTCTGTGCATTATAGGTTGGTATTGACGGCTACAAACAAGATGACTCTGGAGCTGGATAAAAACTGTCTGCTGCTACTGATGCTGGTTGGCGTTTCGGGAGGCTTCAATTATCTGGAGACGACTCTAAAACCAGGTTCCCGCTCTTTGGTGGTGATAGCTGGAGTTGCTAAAGGCTTCAATCAGCTGAGGAGGATCTTGGAACCATGTTCACACTCACTGGTGGTACTGGCTGGTGTTGCTGGAGGCTTCGAATATCTCAGGACGACCGTGGAACCATGTTCACGCTCTCTGGTGCTACTGGGTGGGGTTGCTGGAGGCTTCAGTCATCTGAGGATGACCTTGGAACCAGATTTACGCTGTTTGTTGGACAGGTTAGCGTTGCAGGCCCATTTCCATCATCAGAAAACAACCGTGGAGCTGAAATCGCGCTGTTGACCAAGGTCAACTTGCTGCTTATACTAGTACATCTCCTTTTATACGGCTAATTAAGTAGCTTCTGACGCTTCTTGTTCCTTCCAAAGCTTTATGCATGCCAAAATTTTGTCGCAAGTCTATATGATGATATAGCACATCTATATAAATTTAAGTTTTTAAGATTTGTGTGGTTAAAAATTGTATATCTCAAATCTTGTAACACCCCACACCGGCTCCGCTGGGTTTTCAATTTAAAACTACAAAAAACTAAAGTCGTTTGACTTTATTTTAGCAAATATTCGCGCCTGTAACTCTGCCCCACTCTTTACACAGACACTCCGGGCCACAGCTGATCAGCCAGCTGCAAGCAACAACAGCAGCGCCATCAGGCAGTAGCGGCGGCAGCGAGAGTCACCACGCGGCAGCGGCAGCAGCGAGCGCGATATAGATATACTCAGCGGCAGCAGCGTGCGCGTATATCTATACATGTAGCGCAGCGAGCGGTGCGGCGTACACAGCGTGAGAGTGGGAAGATGACGTAGCGGCGGCGCGGCGCGCGCATTTCCGTATGCTTGTATGAATGGGTTTTGTATATAGGTGTGAATGTGTGTGTATATATTTGTATGTAAGCGTTTTTTCGGCGGCTCGAGTCCCGCTCTCTCCGTAGCCTATATAAGGACCTGCGCGGCCTATGGCCAGTCACTAGCTCCAGCGAAATTATCAGCGCACGAGTCCTACCAAGAGCAACCGTTAAGCCTTGGTAGTAAAAATACTTAGAATATTTTCTCACTTTTGAAGGACTTATACAATTTTCTAGTCAAGCAAAGATATCGCAATTTAAGCGTATCAGTCTTGGACTTAGAAAAATTTCAGTTCCTTTCAAAAGACAGAACAATTTTCGAATACTCTTATATTTATAAAAACTATCTAGTCAGGCACGATATCGCAATTTAACGCGTATCTGTCCTAGACTTCAACAAATTTCACCAAGTACCAAACATTTGTAAAACTTCGAATCATCAGATAACGCAAATTAAGCGTATCTGTTTATATTTTCGTTTGTAAAAATCAAAAGCGGATTTACTATTTTATTCCATTTTGTGATATTGAATATATGCAATAATCAATGCAATATTCTCAATTCTTAATATTCTTAAATTAATAATTTGAATATATTTATGTTGTTAAAATTATAGTCTTATTATTGTGTTAATTTCCACTTGTTGGATAAATGAGGTAAAGCAGAGGATTAGAATAAATAATGATTTATTATTTGTTTCTTCTACAGCTACTATATAACGCCGTGTACACCATGTGTACTGTAAGACGGCTCGGAACCAAGAGAGCGATGTGCGAGACTCGTCTAGTCTCGACACCGCAAGTAGTCATGTGACTCACACTCATACGCGAGAGGGGATACCTGCATGTGTGCGCTCCCTCACACACTCGTTAACGCGCTCACTCATTCTAGCGCGAACTATACTATACATACAGTCAAATGTACTATATTCTCAATACCACTACCTCGTATCCCGGACCTGACTAAATTATATAAATATTAAATAAAATCATTCTTTTTAGTCTGCTGTCAGAAAGACGACACAGACTAGCAAACATTCACTGCTTTTCTCTAATAAAATCATTAAATTATCTATTTTTTGCATAAGTATACATTACTACAGGACCGAGAAAAGTCGTGACCGGTTCAACCTCATGTAACATATACACTTGAAACTTGATATGCAAGCCTGTATTTCAACATATTTATACAGTTTAGTGACTTAAGTATAACCAAAATATCTATTTTGTTCGAAAACACTTGCGCCAAAAGCGTATAATTAGAAAGAACTAGATCATCTGGTTACACTTAAGTCACTAAACTATATAAATATGTTGAAATATATAACAGGGGCTTGCATACCAAGTTTCAACTTTATACTATAACGGGGTTCTTAATGCCCGTGTATAAATAATCGGTGGTTATGATTCAACAACGATAATAAGCGAGAGGATATAAAAGCAGCTAGTTGCAGGCTTCTTGAAGGCTGTACGAAGCCTGGCCCCTAGCGCAGTTTGCTGTACGTGCACGTCCTCGTGCACGTGAGCCCGCGGAGGCTTCGTGAGTGATTTGGCTACGTAGTTCGCAAGATAAACTAAGAGTGAATCGCATGGGAATGGACAGAGTCAGGAGCAAAGTGACACAAGCCGAGTAGTAGCAAAGTTTCTCTTTATGTAAAGACTCGAAATCAGTACAAAAGCAGCTCGGAGTAAGAGAGACGGTGCAGAGCGAATAATGCCGAGAGAGAGAGAGAGAGAGAGAGAGAGAGAGAGAGAGAGAGAGAGAGAGAGAGAGTATTACTATCGGGCAGGTACTTACAGAGGTGCTTCGTGGAGCTCGACAAATGCCTCGTGGCTTGGACCGGAGCGGCGCAGGACGGATGACCAGGGCCCGACGCTGGACAGCAGGACGGACGCCTCAAAGCCTCGTGTGTGGCCGGGTGCAGCAAGAAGTCGAGCGGCAAACCAATGGACACGCGGTGCTGAACAGCAGCAGGATGATTCCAGCGACACACGAAGTCTCTGATCAAGGACGCAGCAGCAGTCCTCTGGACGATGAACGCACGCACGCACGGATATCTCTCGCTTAAAAGCAAGCGCAACCGCGGAAACAAAGAGTCAGAATCGGCACAAATAAAACAGAAACTGAAATGGGGGGTTGGCGAGCGGAGCGAGCAGGGGGTCGAAGCCCCACTAGTATATATATATATGTGTGTGTATATATGTGTGTGTGTGTGTGTGTGTGTGTGTGTGTGTGTGTGTGTGTGTGTGTGTGTGTGTGTGTGTGTGTGTGTGTGTTCGTGCGATTCAAGTATGTGACTTCTAATCAAAAATTTCATTCCAAACTATATTTTCTATATCTGAATTGTTAATTGTTTTCACTTTCATTTTGAATAAACAAACGATTAGAATCCTTGCATCTAGATAATGATACATACAATTGTCCATGAGAAAATACCGGTTTTTTTAAGTATATTCTACATTATCGAAACTTTGCGTTGAGATTTAATAATAGTCATAGCAAACGCTAAGACTAAAGGAAACTGTTTTCAGTATAAAATAATTGGCAATGAAGATAAATTTCCGGCATTTAAAGTAATTCTAGGTATGAAAACTTTATTTCCAATATTTTCTCCAGTTACAATTTCAGCTTCAATGTTATACTTGAATAATTTGGTAACTTTTAATCGTGTGCCATTACACAAACCGTCTGTTATACTCAAGATTCTTATTAACAAAATAATAGCTCCAATTTTTAAATTAAGTTCATGAGGTGTCAATCCTTTGCGAATGATATTTAATATTTCGATCGGAAAATTTATGTAAATATTATCGTCAGATTTATCAACACCTTGATAGTTTGCAGTATCAACACTGTAATACGTTTTTGCCTCATATATTCATTTTTAAAGCAACAAATAAAACATAAGTAAAAAATAGTTTAATAATAAACGAATCTTCTTAAATTTATGTAAATAAATTATATTTTTCTTCGATGAATCTTTGTTTACACAATATAGTAAATTGTGTGAAGTCATTTTGTCTGGCAAAAAGATTTATAGGCAATAGATATGACCAGAAGAATTAAATAAATTTTAAATTATATATAAATTGAAATGATAAATTTCTGAAGCTCTAAATAAACATCTTTTTAAAATGCCATTAACAGTAGATGTTAAACAGTACTTTTACTTCCAGTAAAGAATTTTCTTTTTATTTTCTTAATTCGGACAAATATTTAATCTTTTTTTATAATCTATAAATTTTATATAGAATATAAGTTTAAAATAAAAATAAAACCGAAACTGAAATGGGGGGTTGGCGAGCGGAGCGAGCAAGGGGTCGAAGCCCCACTAGTATATATATATATATATATATATATATATATATACTATCGGGGCTTCGCTCGCCAACCACCCATTTTAGTTTTTATGTGATTTTTATTTTTCAAATGTTATTTTCATTATCTGATGATTAAGTTCTAGTTGGTTAAGAACAATCTTACTGTATTATATAAAATTTGTATATCATAAAAAGGTCAAAACAAACGTAAGGTAGATATGGGTTTAAGAAGAGTTTGACATCAACATTCTTATTTGTAACTATTTGCAACTTACTGAATCGCTATACGTGGGGTAGGTGGGATTTCGGTATGGGGTTTTTGGGTTGAGCGTATGTAGGTACGTTATAGTGTAGGTGGATTTAATACTTTAAAATGCAATAGAACCCGCTGTGCGTGGGGTAGTTGTGTTTGAGGGCTCTTGGTGTTTATTCCTGTCCGGTTATTGTATGGTCTGCACGTGCGCAAGGTGGGTTTAATAGTTTCTTGGTTTGATGACCTTTTTTTTGGCTCCAACAATGTAACAGACCGGGGGGGGGTCTGTTACATTGTTGGAGCCAAAAAAAAAGGTCATCAAACCAAGAAACTATTACAAGAAACAAGACCGGGGGGGGGGGGTCTGTTACATTGTTGGAGCCAAAAAAAAGGTCATCAAACCAAGAAACTATTACAAGAAACAAGGCCCCCCCCCCCCCCCCCCAAAACCCCCCCCTGNCACCTCTGGATCCGCCCCTGGATACATTCAGACAATTGAGAGCTCACGTAATCAATATGGCGGCACAAAGGATGAAAATATATATAGATGTATAAACGCATATAAATTTTAATTTATATGCGTTTATACATAACATTTTACATAACATAACCCCTTTTAATAATACAGCTAAATAAGAAAGACAATGCTTCAAAATAAATATAGAATCATGATGACTAAATTGATGTACTTAAATGCCCGCTCTTTAAGTTGGATCTAGATCCTTCGAACCGCCATGCATATTAAAAAACCGTTTTAAAAACTGCTTAAACATATAGAATTTTAATTAATCATATTAAGGGGTGGGCGGATCTAAAACTTCGCAACGCCGCCACGGGACATTTCGTATTTCCAAAGCCAAAAAAAAGCTAAAAGTCTGATTGACTTATAGTTTTGCTAGAATGATTCTTTGAACTGAACGCTACGCCGGTCAACTCTTTATATTAATTAAAACCCATTTATAATAACATTATTTGCCCGAATGGAAATTAAAATCATACGTTTTAGTTACATTACAGTACGCTGCTGTAGAGTTTTGTACGGTGCCGTACGTTGACGTACATTTACGTACGTTTTGGTTACGATTCGAACATTTCGTACTGCGTTGTACAGAAACGTTCGGAAACGTACGCAAACGTACGTAAATGTTCCGTATTGAGCAGTGCGCTACGGTGACTGAAAATAATTTATACATCGAGGAAAAAATATCATGATTGCGGATCCACCACCAGGTGGCGTCCGGTTTTTTCTTCTCGTAAGCGCTAAGATTCCATGATGATTAGTATATAAGACTGTTCACGTTACTACAATTAAAATAATCAATTAATAGCGGTGATGATGCGTTTAAGATTAAGTTGTGCAAGAGCGTGTTAAAGTGTACTTTAAAATTAAAATATCACAAAATAAATTTTAAAAATATTTATTTTATTTGTACGTTTTTGTACATCTCTGTACAATTGCGTACGTTCGCGTACGTTTGCATACGTTCGCGTATAATGCTGTATTAAATGTTCGAATTGTACCCAAAACGTACGCGAACGTACGCGAACCTACGTGAATGTACATCATCGTACGCAAGTCTACAATAACGTACTGAAATGTATAAGAATCGTACGGTGATTTGCGTTATAATACCGTTTAAAATTTCCAATCGGGTAGTAAAATAAAAGATATTTGGAGGTTAGATGAGGTTTTATGTAGTCGTCAAACGCCCGCGTGTATTTCCAATGTCAAGAAAAACCTAAAAGTCCAATCGACTTCTAATTTTGGTAGAATGTTTCATTGAACTCAGCATTACGCCGGCCAACTCTTAGTTTTTTATTTTAAGTTTTATTTAGAAGGCTATACCTAATCGAAGTACCGGGTTTTTAGATACGGCCGCCCCTTAAGGCCTATAGAGAACTATCAGCAAAAAATTGATTTATAACAAATACTTATCCTATTTCCTACTGTATATAAATATTTATATGTATGTAGCAAAACCGTGTCTGTTTCATATTAAAACGTCGCGCTTACAAAAACTAATTTTCCTACACTTATAATGTTTTAAACATTAACACATTTTAAACTTTATACATATTGATTAAGTTAATACCAATAATTTGGTGGGGGCAAGGTGGGGGGCGGTGGGGGGGGGGCGGGTGGGACTTTGGATATTTTCAAAATCACATAAAAACGAAACAATTTTACGTTATTTGGTAGGGGGCCATGGTGGGGGGGAGTGGGGGGTGGAGGGGGGAATCTTGCCAAAATGACTATATAATATAGGGAGACATATAGAGTACCAGTGCACGCAAGTGAATACTGTGTATTATAGTTAAAAATGTAAAATCTGTAAAACGGTTTCACTTGTTATCGGTGAGATCGAAAAAGGACATTCTGAAAATGAGGCTAGCTTTTGAGATGCCTCAAAATATATTGACGGTCGCGGGTTTCGGGGAAAATGGACTTAGAAACTAGACATTCTTACAAAGATTTCCATACCGTTGATTTTTGTTTTCAGTGATTTTTTCGAGTGAAGATAAGCCGTGATCACTTTTATAAATTTCTGGCCCACTGTACTACGCTCTGAAATTCTTTATTGGACAGTCTTCTCCAAGAAAATACGGTGGCACATCGAACGAGAGCGCGAGATATAAAGCTCCAAAACTAAAGCACTTAAAACCAGCTACCTCATACGCCGAGATTTTTTTATTATAGAATCTCTTTATAAAATATGCGATCCTCCAAAACAAAAATCCTTTAATCTAGCTACCCCACGTGCCAGATCATTTATAAAGGAGTCTATTCTAAAAAATTACGAAGAGAGGCGAGCTAGAGCGAGTGACTAAGCTCTAAAATGAAATTTATCAAAGCTAGCTACCCCACGCGCCGAGATACCTTATAAAAAAGTCCCCTTTAAAAAAATACGGTGGCACATCGAAGGAAGGCGAGCGAGAGCGGGGGACCAAGCTCTAAGCGTCGGGATTCTTTATAAAAGACTCTATTAAGAAGATGATACAATTGTCCTAAACAAAAACCCTTACATTCAACTACCCAAAGTGCTGAGGTTCTGTATAATACAGCAGCTCTATTTAAAAATATAAGGGCATTTCTATCTCGTCTCCCTTCGATGTGCCGAAGTGCCTTTTTTCTTTGAAAGATACTCTCTTACAAACAGTCACTGCGAGTGTATCAGTTGATTCTAACAATTCACGTTTAGAGCAGTACAGCTGACTGTTGCTTGCCTCCCTTCGATGGGCCGACGTTTTTGTTTTAAAAGATACGACTCAAGAACAAATTCGGGGCTTGAGATAGTTGATTTAAGGCATTCCGTTTCGAAGCTGAACTTCTAACTTCCACTCTCCTTCCTTCGATTTTCATTATATTTTTGCAAAGATACTAATGTTACCTATTGCTAACGAATCTGTATGAAAACCAGCCAGAAATATATATGATATTTTTATATTATTCAAATACTTAAAAATCAAACCGTATTTTATTCTATTATGTTTTCTAAAGAATATTGGCGCGTAGGTAGGTTTAAGGGTTTGATTTTGGAGCTGTACTTCTCGCTTTTGCTTGCCTCCCATGTACGGTGGGCCATCATATTTTTGAAACAAGAGACATTTGTGACGAGACGCAAGTCTCGCACATAAAGCAAGTAAACGCGGCCCCGAGTCAATCAGCTGACGCCAGCGAGCACGCGCGCGCAGCGAACAAAGGCGAGTCCGCACGACGCGAAGTGAGCGCGCGCGCGCACCAACCGAAAGGCCAGTCCGCAAGACCACGGAGCGCGCAACTCAGCGGCGACGTGCCAGGCGGCGCGAGCAGCGCACCGTGGGCACACCTATATAAAGCGGGACGCGCAGCGCAGCGGGCAGTTCTACACGAGCTTCACCCCTAGCGGCATTGTGAGCACACGTTACCGCAAGGAACGGCCAGAGATAGACCGACGCCGACGACGTCGCCTCGTGAGCACACGTGTCGATAGTGTTAGCGAACCTGGAACTCCGAGTTGTCGTCGTGAGCACACGAGACAACCAGGAATAGCCGAACAGCGCTGAGTCTCGTCTACGCGAGCACACGTAGCCGTTACCCGATGTTGCTACCTGATCGGTCGAAACAATAGTTGGCGGCACGGGAATCAGAAAACTATCGCCACACTAGCGGACGGCTCAACCACCGAACTAACGGACTACGTGGAGGGTGAAGTGACAATCCTCGGCACCAATTTCAGGAACAGGTTCATCATCATGAAGGGACTACGCCACGAAATACTACTAGGAATGGACGCGTTAAGGAAACTGAACATCCAGCTGTTCATAGCAGGAAGGGAACTCCAACCAAGCCAAACTTAGACATCAATATTGTCATAAGTGACACCGGTATCCAAGAAATCACCGAAAAGCAGCAAACACGGGTGGATGAGCTCATCCGGTACGAGAAGGATTTATTCAAGGACATACAGGGCCCCACACCACTGATTAAGTACCAGATAAAACTGGTGGATTCAAATCCAATTAAGCAGCGTTACTGGCCACAAAACCTCGCTATGCAGCAAATTATCGATGACGCGGTCGAGGAGATGTTGCAAGAGGACGTGATTGAGCCATCGGATAGCGCCTGGAGCTCTAATATAGTTCTGGCAAAGAAAAAAGATGGGAAACAACGCTTCTACATACATTTTCAAGGCATCAATAAGATCAGTATTAAAGATGCACACCCGCTACCACAGATCCACGCAACGTTGAACAAACTTCAAGGAGCGAAGTACATGACCACCATCGATTTGAAGAATGGGTACTGGCAAATACCTCTAGCGGAAGAGAGCAAACAGTACACCGCCTTTACGGTTCCCGGACGGGGTTTGATGCAGTTCAAAGTACTACCGTTCGGGCTACATTCGGCACCAGCAGCCTTCATACGCTTGATGAACGCGGTTATAACCCCAGATTTGGAACCGAATGTATTCTGCTACCTCGACGACATAGTAATAGTGACAGAGAATTTCGAGCACCACCTACAACTGATTAGCGAAACATTGCGCCGTCTACGAGAAGCCAAACTGAAACCAAACTGGGAGAAGAGCCATTTCTGCCGGAAACAACTTAAGTACCTGGGACACGTGGTAAACGAAGAAGGGCTACACACGGATCCGGAAAAAGTGAAAGCTATCACGGAACTACAAGCACCGACGAACCTCAAGGAACTGCGTCGATTCTCCGGGTTAATCTCCTGGTACAGGAGATTNAAACAACTTAAGTACCTGGGACACGTGGTAAACGAAGAAGGGCTACACACGGATCCGGAAAAAGTGAAAGCTATCACGGAACTACAAGCACCGACGAACCTCAAGGAACTGCGTCGATTCTCCGGGTTTATCTCCTGGTACAGGAGATTCATACCACAAGTTGCGAAGAAAACAGCCCCTCTCAATAGGCTCCTGAAGAAGAAAGTAAAATGGGAATGGGGCTCCGACCAACAAGAAGCATTCGAGGCACTCAAGAAAGACCTGGTACGCGCTCCAGTCCTGGCATGCCCAGACTTCACTAAAACATTTATACTGCAGACAGATGCCAGCAACGAAGGGCTAGGGGCCGTACTGACGCAGGAAGAAAAGGGAAAGGAACGAGTGATTGCCTACGCCAGCCGAGCGTTGAACCAGGCCGAGCGAAACTACTCAGCTACCAAAAAAGAGTGTCTCGCCATAAAATGGGGAATCTGGAAATTCCGCGAATACCTCGAGGGCTATCATTTCATTGTTCTGACAGACCACCAATCCCTCAAATGGCTGAAGAAAATCGATAATCCATCTGGCAGACTAGCACGATGGGCCATGGAACTGGCACAATGGGACTACGAAGTCAGGTACCGCAGAGGGAAAGACAACACCGTCGCAGATGCCCTCTCCAGACAACCCGTAACCGTGTGCAAGATCTACATCAAAATGAAGTGCACATGGTACACCAAAAAACTGAACACCGTACAACAAGATCCGAAGAGTTACCCGGAATACTGCATAAAGAATAGAGTCCTACACCGTCATATCCTTTACACGCTGGATTTCAACGACACCGATGCAACCGAGGATTGGAAAATCTGTATACCCACCGACAAACGAACCGTCATTCTAAGAGAATGTCACGATAATATGACCGCAGGGAACTTGGGAGTAGCCAAAACGCTCCAGCGTTTAGCACAAAGCTATTACTGGCCAGGTATGTCGCAAGATGGCGCTCGATATGTACGTAGCTGTCCGAACTGCCAATCATACAAGGCGCAGCAACAGACGAAAGCGGGGACTATGCACGCGACCAACGTCGAACAACCATGGGAAATGGTTTCGATCGATCTCGTCGGACCACAGCCACGGTCCAGCAAAGGAAACATATGGCTACTGGTAATGCAGGACAGATTCACCTAATGGGTGGAGTTAGCGTCGCTCAAGAAAGCCGATAGCCGAGCCATAATCCGACACGTAAAGGAGAAAATCTTCTTCCGCCATGGCTGTCCTAACGCGCTGGTAAGCGGTAATGGTCGACAATTTGTCAGCAAGGAGTTCGCAGAGTTCCTGAAAGAAAACTGAGTGCATCACCGAAAAACCCTGCCGTACAGTCCCCAATGCAACCCAGTAGAACGAACCAACAGGGTCGTAAAAACGATGATCGCCAAGTACGTCGGAAAACACCACAAAAAATGGGACGAGAATCTATGCGAACTAGAATTCGCTTACAATACCGCCTGTAGCACGGCACCCGGCTACACTTCGGCATATCTAAACACTGGTAGGGGGTTTAGAACGCCAGGAAGCCTTCTCCAGAAAGTAGACTCCCAACACACCACATCTCTGTCTAGCAGAATCCAGTATATACGAGATGCAATCGAATTAGCAAAGATGCAAATGGCTCGGTAGTTCGAAAAGCAACAGAAGCACTACAACCTTCGGCGAAGGGAATGGAAGGCGAATGTGGGTGACAAGGTAGTCAGGAAATTAGTAACTTTGTCCAGTAAAGCCGATGCACGTAATGCCAAGTTAGCCCCGAAATACTCGAAACCGCTATCAATCAAGAAACAGTTGTCGCCGGTGATCTTCGACCTACAGGACGACAAAGGGCGCAACATCAAGTATATACACATCAAGGACCTTAAGCCTTTCACCGACGAAGGAGTAGGAAGCAGCATCGAAGAAGACGAAGAAGGTAGCGACGTAACTTAGCGTTGAAGAAATCCGTAGTAGTTATAATTTAAGTTTAAGAAATCTGAAGTAGTTATATAAGTTAAGAGTAGAATGAAGTAGTAATATAAGTTAAGAGAATTTTATTTTCTTTTTTCTTTTTCTTTCATTGTTTTGTTAGCATAAAATTTAGTCAGCGCGAAATTTCACGCTCCGAAGAGAGGGGGAGATGTGACGAGACGCAAGTCTCGCACATAAAGCAAGCAAACGCGGCCCCGAGTCAATCAGCTGACGCTTCTCGCTTTTTTAATCATTCGATTATTACAAACAATTCAGCTAAAATGCATTTAAGATAATAAAATTACCTACTTTTCCCCGTTTGGTCCTCGGTATTGACCGCTCCGTTCGGCAGATAAAATGAAAAAGGTGATTTTTCAAAAAAAAAATTAATATCTCTGAAACTAAACCTCATAACCTCACGAAAAAAAATATTTTGATGGGTTACGTGTCAAAATATATTCCGTTCAAATTTCAACTGATTTGACTACTTATTTTTTCAGTAATAAATTGAAAATTGAAAAAAAATGAGTTTTTTTGAGTCTCGATTATGGGCGTCAAAAGCCCTTATTGCACTTGAGATTTTGGGAAAAGGTAGATATTTTATATGTTTTAGCTAAGTTCATTGCGCAGCTTTGAAACCCTTATGGTTCTTAAGATATGAAGGTCTGAATTTTTTTTGAGAATTTTTTGATTCCTTATATCTCTAAAACAATGTAGTCAAATGCTTCAAAATTTCATTTGGTGATTCACCATAAACAAAGATATTTGCTAATAAAATTTCAAACGATTTCGTTGAGCGGTTCCTATGAAAAGAGCTGAAATGTAAAAACAGATTTTTCTAAAAAAATTGGCTTCCTCTTACAGGGTTGTCGTTGCACGTGGTAAAGTCCCTCCCTAATTTATGTCATACTAATAATATTAAAATAACATTCACATTATACTGTATTTTAAAACAATATTTTATTTATTGGAACAATAAATTTTGTTGGAGGAAGCTACGTGCCAATGAATTGGCAGCGGTTTTTTTTTTTGTATAAACCCATTTTACATCTAGGATCTGTTTTCCTCTTTGTTTATCAACTAATTTCCATGTTTCACTGTAGCCTAACAATATTCCCATATTTTCTTTTTTGTCCCATTTTGAATTTCTCTTTTGTTCAGGCTTTCTTACAAAAACTTTACTACCGTATAACATTAAGTTCTCAAGATTTCGTTTTTTTCTAAAAAATATCTCATATGGAGTTTTCTTTTCAATCGTGTTTGCTAAAGTACGATTTTTCAAGTATGTTGCAGCACTAACAATTTCTGGCCAATATTTTTTGTCTACTTGTGCCTCATCTAATAAACAACGTGCCATATCCATAATTGTTCGATTAAACCTTTCAGTAGTACCATTCAACTCATGTACGTACGCTGGACAATTGTTTATATAAATACCCTTTTCTTTCGTGAATTTATAAAATCGATTATTTAGGTATTCTGTACCATTATCGCACCTTACAGTTTTTACTCTTTTTCCCGTTAAATTCTCTACTTCATTTACATACTTTATCATACAATCATTACACTTCATCTTTTAATGCAGTAAATTTTGGCTATTTTGCTGTAATCATCGATAAACGAAACAAAATATTTTTCACCGTTTGGACCCAGGGTCTTGAAGCTACCACATAGATCAGTGTGTATAATCTCTAAGATATCTTTCGCTCTTGTTCTGTTATTTTTCAACGGTAGATTATGCATTTTATTCTCTATGCAAATTTTGCATTTTAATGTTTCCGATTCAAACTCAGTTGGAATACCTGTCAACAATTGCTTTCTACTCAAAAAATTTAAATAGCCGAAATTCACATGCCCTAGCATTCTGTGCCACTTTTCTTTTTTACTCATTTTACTATTAATATACTCAGCACTATTTACAGTTTTTTGTTCGATTTCCAATCTACTCGTGATTTTATATGTACGATTTTCTTTATACGCTACTGCTATTACATTTTCTTTGTCATCAATTATTTTTGCTAAATTACCTTTCGAGACAATCGCGTTACTATCAGTTAATTTCTCGTAACTAATCAAATTTGTATTCATCTCTCTAACGCATAAAACGTTTTTCATTACAACTTTATTTTCTTTATCAAAGGCTCTAAAGTATTTTACAACATTACCGATTTTAGTTGCTTCTAATTCACTACTATCTCCTAAATAAATTTTAATCGGTTTCTTTAATTCAACACAATTTTCAAAATAACTATCATTATTTATTATGTGATCAGAACATCTACTATCCAGCAACCAATTTATTTTATTACCTATTTCACTATTTTGCGCCGCATGCGCTGTTGCTACCCAGGCGCTGACGTCGGACCAATTCGGTTGACTCGTACTGGCGCCTTTCTTCGCCTCTGCTTCTGCTGCTACCACGGCCACGTGTTGGACCTCGCCATGTTCCACCGCTGTGCGCTGCTTGGCCGCCATCTTCGCACTCTCTTGCGAAGTGCCCGGTTTTTCCGCATTTGGAACATTTTTCTTTGTTCTCGGCAAAGACGTTAGATTTTCTTTCGGATTCTTCATTTCCGTGTTTCATCTCGGCAGGCTTAATTTTATTTTTTACGTAGTCTGCCGTTTGATCTTCTTCTTTTAACGTATCTATTAGATCACCTACGTAGCTGTACGATTCTGGCAACGTGTTGAGCATATAATTTAATTTTTCTTTTTCACTTATTTTTGCACCGGCACTTTTTAATTCGTTCACTGCTTTTTCAAAATCACTGAAAAATGACGTCGTGTCACTTTAATTATTTAATCTTATTTTTTCAAGTCTATTTCTGCACACTATCTGCAAAGCTGTTGATTCTTTTAAATACATACTGTCGAACTTTTTAATTATTCCAAAAGCAGTAGTCTCTTCGCACACGAATTCGAATTGCTTATTGGATATTGCACAATAAATAATATTAATCGCCCTCAATCATTTTCATTCCATATTGTGCCTGTTTCTGTTGCGGGTTTTTCTTCATCAATAACTGCATGACACTTTTTCAATTTTAAAAACATCGTTATTCTCTTCTTCCACATGTTGTAATCCTTTCCATCAAACACCGGTATAGAAAACTCTTTCTTCTCCATTTTGTCTATTTCAATCTTCTATTTAACTTCCAATTTTCTTTAACTTCTCGGTAATTCTCAAACGTTTCTTCGTGTTCGGAATCTTTCTTTTCAATTTTTTACAACTTTCTTTGTTTCCGGCGTTTCTCTGTTGTCCATAGACTCAAGTGCTCTCTGCTTGCACTAGACCACGTGTTTCACATTCACTTCTAAATCCGCGTGCATCACACTGATTTTACGATTTTTCTCAAAATTTTTCCTATTATCCGTTTTTTGTATACTACTAGTTTCTATTCTTAATAATATTTTTCTTCCTTGAAGAGTTTTTCACTTATATTTTCTGCTTTGAAAAATGTTCTCACACCACGTGGCTTTTAACCTCACTTTATTTTTCACTTAGTATCTCTAAACGACTCGAGAGTCAGTATAGAAGATATAATAAAAGTATAATAAGGCAGAGGATTACAATAAACAATAAAGTGTATTTATTGAACTTCAATATGTACAGCTACAGTTATGCGTCGTGTACACCATGTGTACTCTGTACGACGGCTTGAACCCAAGAGAGCGATGTGCGAGACTCGTATAGTCTCGGCACCGCTAGTAGTCATATGACTTACGCGCATACCGCGAGAGGGGATACTTATATGTGTGTGTGTCCCCTCGCACACTCATTAGCGTGCTCACTCTCGCACGCTATACTGTACTCTAGAGTATCTACGCAGTGGAATTTTCCATACAGGACACTATATTACAACAGCTATATCGAGACGTACAGTGTTAGCAAGGTACAAGAGAGAACCTACTATCTCTCTGTAAGGACCGTTCGTTTTGTTTGGAGTATTTTCGAGCTGATTTTCGCTTTCCTCTCTTTCTCGCCTTTCTCGATTTGACACTTGGTTTGTCACCATTGGCGTTCTCTGAGGATGCATTTCACTATATCCAAAACGTTTCAGCATTTTATTAATCTAGTTCTCCAGAGTCAAAATCATCGTTTGATTTTGTCTGTCCCTATTTATTTAAATGCCAAGAAAGCTCTTGGGCTCTCCCATGTCAGACATTTCAAATTCCAACTTAAGTTTTGATGTAATTTCATCCAGCTTATATGTGTCATTACTGGCTATTAGTATGTCATTAACATACAGCAACATTATCAGATATTTCTCATTGTTGCGCCAAGTAAAAAGACAGGGCTCTGAATCATGAGACTAAAGTCTCATCTCAGTCCTAGTTTTATCACAACTTCAGTAAATTTTTCATACCACTTTTTCGGAATTATTTTCAAACCGTACAAAGCACGTTGAATCTTACAGACTTTATTTCGTCTGATTTCTGGTGAAACATCAATACCCTCAGGTATTTCCATATAAATTTCGCTGTCGATTGTTCCATTCAGAAAAGCAGTTTTAACATCAAGCTGTCTTACTTCAAGATCGAACTTATTTATGATTACTAGCACTGATCTAATCAGAGGTAGCCGAGAAACAGGTGCATATGTTTCCATTAATTTGTAATGGTTTTGATCTTTGAAACCCCTTATCACAAGTCGAGCTTTATACTTTTTATCGTTATTTAATCCAACTTGTGTTTTTAAGACCCACCTTGAGTCAATTATGTTAGGTCTTTTTCCTCCTTGAATTACAGGTCTGTCGACAAGTGTCCAGACTTTGTTCTTTTCCATCGAGTCTAATTCGCTCCTAATAGCCTTTTGCCATTCAAGCTTGTTTTTAGTACTCATGGCTTCTCTGTAGGAATTATTTTTACAACATATAGAGATCATCACTGCAATATTTTGAAGAAGTGGTCTAATTTTCGATGTCAGTTGGCGAAGGCTAATGCCAGATTATCCTTTCTAATAAATTTTAAAAAGGCAAGTGTGATTCCTGTACACATTTCGAGAAATTTTCGACGTAAATTTGATTTCAAGAGTAATTGTTGCCAACAAAATTCGATCATTCAGAAGAATCTCATTGTTTAAGACTATTAAAATTGGAAATTAATGATATATTTATACATATTGAATTTTTGAAAAAAAGACTTAATGCGATAGCTCCAGTTTTACATACTTTACATTTTGAGGTTAATATTCTCGACACGTTTTTGAGATCTACAGAGAATAAACGTTCAAATATTTTCCTGCAACTAACGAATTCACTCGATAAAAAATTTAATAATTTATTGAATAGAAAACGCTCTAATAACTGTTGGACTGATAATAATAATAACAACAAAAAATGGATAATGAATCTTTCGCACATCGAATTGCCTTCTGAAGTGATTGATGTTGTCTCAATGGGTCACAATTTCAATAAAAACAGTAAGCTTAACAAAAAAGATATTATTACAACAATAAAAAACTTCGAAAGTAGTATTTATATGTTAGAAAATGATACTAAATATGTACTTACAATTAGAGATACACTTATTAAAAATATAGAATCTGTTTGTAATAATGTATTAATGTAAGTTTGTAATAATAATTTAATATGTAATAGTTTCGATAAGGAATTCTGCCAAAAAGTAACAATAACTAAAGAGTTTTGTTCTAATAAATCCTTTTTTTTTTTCTTTTTTTTTACTAGAGCTGATAAAGGTAGTTTAAGTGTTTGCCTTAATTACGATGATTACAATGGAAAAATGTTTAACCTGCTTAGTGATACTAGAACTTATAAAATTCTAAAAAAGAATCCTCTTGTATCCTTGCAAAAAAACGTATATAATATTTTATCTGAGTTAAATGATAGTGATTTCTTAGATTTTAAATATGACAGATATAAATTAACAGAAACCAACACTGTTCTTCCCAGTGCTTATGGTTTACCTAAGATTCACAAAAAAGATGTACCTTTAAGACCAATTATCTCAACTGTTAATAGTCCTACATATTTTCTAGCTAATGTCATTGATAAAACTCTCAGAATTGTTTAAAAAAATCCTGCTTCACATATCGACAATAGTTTTGCTTTAAAAGAAAAAGGAACCAATATATACATTCCTCACGGATATATTTTGGTTTCTCTTGATGTTATTTCTTTTTTCACTAACATACCGTTAGAATCAGTGTTATGCAGTTTAGATCAACGTTTTCAAAATATTCAAAGTCATTCAAAAATTCCGTTTGATAATATAAGAACCATAGTTAAATTCCTTTTTGATGATACGTACTTCCAGTTTAACAATATAATTTATAAACAAATCTTTGGTACACCCATGGGCTCGCTTATCTCCCCGTTGTTTACTAATATTGTTATGGAAGACTTAGAAACTACAGTTCTCAGCGATTTAAAAAATAATCACAATGTCTCACCGTTGTTCTATTTTAGATATGTTGACGATACAATTTTGTGTGTGAAAGAAGACGAGTACTTAGTTTTAAACAAATTTAATAGTTACAATAGACATTTACAATTTATACGTGAGTTAAAAAAAGATAACACGATTCCTTTTCTAGACGTCACACTAACAATAAATAATAATAGTATTATTACAAATTGGTACCAAAAACCTACAAACACTAATAGAGTATTAAATTTTAATTCAAATCACACAACTCAATTAAAACGCAATATTATTTACAATTTAGTAGATAGAGCTCTCCTTCTCTCACACAGCCAATTTCATAACAAAAATTTGTTCATAGTTAAAAATATACTTAGTAAAAATAGTTATCCAGAGAAATTTATTGATAGTTGTATCCGTTATCGCGTTAGATATCACACCTTTGGTTGCTCAAAAATTAAAAATAATGAACCTACACTTAAAAATGTTATAACTATTCCGTTCCATGAAAAATTATTTTTTACATGTAAATCGCCTTTTAAAAAATATAAATTAAATAGTATTATTAAGTTAGCTAAGGATAATCTGGATAAATAGTGTGAGACCAATGTTGTATACGAGATTCCGTGCAATAATTGCAATGCTACTTATGTAGGCCAAACTAAGAGAAGTTTGAAAAAGAGAATAGATGAACACAAAAAACTTCATTAGACAAAATCTTACCATTTCCTTCTCATATAAAGGATTTTTCACATAGTTTTGATTTTAATAATGTAAAAATTCTAGATGAGACCGGCGATGGCTCCGTGGTAAACCACCTGCCTCCCGGTCAAGGGGTCGTGGGTTCGAGCCCCCATCAGCGCGATCAGTTTTTATCAGTTTTTTCAGATCCGATGGAAATCTTACTCACGACACCGGGTTTGAGAAAGGCGTAGGTGTGATGAGCCTACCCTGGAAACTTTCGAACGCTAAAATTCATCTAGAAACACAACACGATACGTTGTGAGGCCATGAACTTTCGAGTTCGCAAAAGCTACCCATAGAAAAAAATTCTAGAAAAAGAACCAAATTATTTTAAAAGATTAGTTTCTGAAAGTATATTTATTAATATTAATAAAAACAACATTAACAAACAAAAAGATTTTAACATAATTAGCAAAGAATACAATAAACTAAATAAATATTTATATATTCCTAATTCTATTACAGTACAGCTTTTCTCTTTTTCAAATTGTCTCTATGTCGAGGTATATGCTGCCTATGAGTAGTATATAGGCAGTTATGGCGAGACACAACAAATGACGTCATCACCGGCGCCTTCTTATCTTATCATGTAAACAAATCATTAAGATAAGATAAGGTATCATGTATACAAGTAATAAAGATAAGATAAGGTATCACGTAAACAAGTAATAAACAGATAATTAAGATAAGGGCATCATAATAAACAATATCAAAGATGCCGGTGATGACATCATTTATTGCGCATAGCCATACCGACTTAGTAAAAAAAAAATTTACATTGTATTGTAAAAAAAATCATTTATTATAAAAAAAAATAGTTATAATCCTTTATTATTATTACATACCTGTGTACACAAACGTACACTTTTGCGCACACACACGCACACTCACATACATGTGTACACATACGTACACGTACGCACACAAACACCTGCAACGCAGTGTCACTATTCAGCTTCTTATCTTACGCGCAACCTTTGTCACTTTGCGCTCTCTCCCTCTCTCTTACGCACACGCTCCGTCTCTCTTCCACGCACACGCTCGCTCTCTCTTTTTACGCACTGTCTCTTCCACACACAAGCTGCCTCTCTCACACACACACACACACACACACACACGCACGCACGACAGACAGGATTAAATTTTCCATCACACACATTGCTCTGGTCCCTCCTTTCACTGGCAGGACATTCGGTTCGGCATTTCTTTCCGATCGCTTGTCGCATGGCTGACCTATACAGTCTCTCTCACTTCCGCGCTTTGAGCGCGCGCAACGCCCGGCTCTTCTTCACGCGCTGGTCTCATATCGGTCTTTCTTCAACAGGACCACACGGCTCGGCGCGCTACTATCTCCGGCCTCCTCTCTCAGCAACCTCTTCCATTTCTCTCGTGGGTCTGGTCGGGATTTTTTAATTTTTGGTATTGATATGCCTATAGACACTATTTCTCTTCTTCGCCATATAAAATACGTGTTTTTTCAGTTTTAGCAAAACTATCACTCTCAGAAAGATAATTCAAAATATTGTATAACTCCTGAAAAAAAAAAAAACCGAAGTAACATACACATACAATCTCTCTGACATTTTCTCAAACCTGGCGTTTGCAGTGTTCTTCTCTTTCTTCTTCGTCATTTTGCTATCATCCTCTCCTCCTTCTCCTCGGCTTCTCCTCCTCTTCTCGTCTCCGCAGGCCACAAAATGACTAAGGGACTACGGTGCCATTCTCTTTCGCCAGCCAAAATTTCTTACTCGCGAACGAATGGCTCATCGCCCATCCTTAAACGCTAAACTGTTAAACGGACGGCTTATAGAATCATCGTCGGGCCCCATTAGAAAACTGTGACCCCAGGAGAAAAACGTCGACCCCGTGGTTTACCATCGTTGACTTAATCAGAGGTACCCAGCAGTCACTTGACAGAAGTAACAAGACCCTACGACGGCGTGTTCGCGAAGAGCCGGTCTACCCTCGGGGGAGGTCCATGTATTGTTACTGACTAGCAAGGGACGCAAACCGTCATCGCACGGGTGAGGGAAGCCAGGCGCTGAAGTTATTATTATTCACGTCTGTCAACGGCCTGACATGCTGCTCGGCTGAGCATTTGGAGAGAGCTTTGCAGACCTTGGAAGAGACCGACTCCAGGGTCGGCACCGACCCACTCTTCTCGCAGTTCTTCGCTAGAGGGACTCACAAGCACTTTTAGCTCGATTTCTAAGGATCTGCACACTGCCTGTGTTTTGAGGATTAGCCTGCGTACCCGTGGGAAATATGGATTTTCCTGAAGCATTTCAATATTTAGACTATAACGGAATCGTGATATATTCAGTGCTGTTAAATCACTGTTCGAGCACCCAGCGCGGAGTAGCGATGGCATCAGACAGGTTGTTATTCCAAAGCAACTGCCTACACTCGGCTCCGCTTATTATGGTCGGATTTTCACCAGGGGGGGGGGGGGGGCGGGGCGCGTCGGGGGGGGGGGGGGGCGGGGGGGGGGGGGGGGGGGGACGGGGGGCGGGGGGGGGGGGGGGGGGGGGGGGGGGGGGGGGCGTGGGGGGGGGGGGTGGGGATGGGGGGGAGGGGGGGGCGGGGGGGCCAGAAGAGAGGGGGGGGGGGGAGGGGGGGGGGTGGGAGGGCAGAGGGGGACAGAGAGAGGCACGAGCACGCACGCGAGAACAGGGGGGGGGGGGGGGGGGGGGGGGGGGGGGGCGGCACAGGGGGGGAAGACGCAAACTGTCTTAGCTGAGGCTCGCTTCGACACACTCTGGAAGCTTCGCTGTGCCGAGCACTAAATAAGGTCCTTAACCAACAGACACCAATCTCGACCTGACACACACAGCGATGTTCCCTCTCTGTTCTTATCCAAGGCACTGAGTGGCTGTGCAATAGGCAAGTACCTGAGCGTACCTCAACGCACAACAAACTCTTTCCTTGACGGACTTGATGCAGGCCGTCATTGGTGACGAAAACGAACCCCCACACACACTCATCACACACACCTCGAAACACACTCTTAACATCGTGTACCAAAGGATCACGAGTTGTGTTCACATCGGCTTTCATACAAAAAAACTAATCTATGGCGATGACTTGCAATAATAAGACAGCCAGAATGCCACCCTCGAGGAGACTGGATTAATTGTTCTGCGGCCAAGATGAGTGCTAACACCGACAGTTAGGCTGGCTGCGCAAAATGAACCTCACCACCTCAAAAATAAGGCAGATCGTCTGGCTGCACCCGTACTATATCACAAGTCTTACCGACTGTACTAACACCTTATCAACATAGGGGGAGCCCACGGGTCGAATTGAATCATCTGTGTCGCATCTGGGATTGGGCTTGATTCCAAAACACAGACACACAACGAGCATGTCTACACCAACCAACTGATGTAAGCGTGCTCACATTAATGTCAGGCTATATTTCTTCAGAAGAGCACCAATCCTGGAGACAACCATTCTTGTGCAAACCTCCTAGTTTAAATTGACTACTGCTCCAAACGCCACACCACCACCCCAGTCGTATACGCGACCTAAACACACAACACAACACAGGAACTTAGATAAACTGCAGAGACTAGTGAACACGGAATAAACCACACTCGCACACAGACACGCAGACGCAGCCATCTCTCCTAGCAGCCCAGCGACCCAATGTACCACCGACACGACACACACACAGACAGCAGTCACTAGCGCGCTGCCGCTTTACGAAATTATTTAACACAGCTGTCGCCCCTCTATATATGGCTTCTTTAGACTCACGAGGAGCAATCACAGGCGATGTCAGGGGGGCGAGGAAGACCCACACACCCTTGGATATTCCGGCCGCTTCTTTCTCTTTTCACGATCGGCACGTTCTGCTGGCAAGCTCTCACATACTCACACACGCGCCCAGAAACACAGCGGAAATCCTATCCAATACATCCCTTACGCAACTATACGAATCCATCTCACACCTTTAAACAGTTTAGCACAACAACATTGTTTTCAACATCGAAACACACACACACCAGTAATCATTCACCTTCTGACTCAGTCTTTCATCCCTCTCTCACCAATCACATCAAGACACATCTAAAGAGAGAGGAGGAGAACAAGAGAACACCTACACACCACAAAGTACAATACACTACTTATTTATTATATTTTGATATATTTAATTTGTACACATAATGTACAGTAATAGAACAAATTTACTCTAAAATCTAATCTAATCTCGTCTTCTGCTCAGCTCCTCTATTCGCCCATGATAACGCTCACATAACGCACACACACAACACGACACCACACCACACACACACACATCGTACACCACACCCCACACCACAACGCACACCCATGAATACGCTCACACACACACGCGCGCACACACATACATACGCATATAATCAATAATAAAAACTTACGCGTTCACACACTGTACACTATACACTATACACTCACACACATTAACACACCACGTCGACTGTCTCCTCCTCGGCGTTTTCTTCTGCTTTGACGAGGACTGGTTCTCCTCGATCAGCAGGGTCACAGGGAGATGTAGGGGAGTAATATTGTAAAAACTCCTCCCCTACAGCGATCTCCGATGAGATCTCCATATCAGCCTCCTGCTGTATCATTCTCCCGGCAGCCTCCTGCTGCATCGTCTCCTCGGCATACACCACCTGCTGAAAAATATGAAAAAAAATTATTTTTTGTCATATGAATAAAAAATTATTTATAAAATAAAAAACTAGCTTACCGTCCTCACAGATCCACTGGGCTGCACCTGTTCCACGGGAGCCTCAAACTTTTCCTTCTTCGGAAGCTGTGGGCTGCAGCACCACAGCTCCTTCCTGCTGCACGTTGTGCAGCGTAGCGCCGTGCAGTGGGTGCAGCAGGTCCACTGCGTTCGGATCGTCATCCGCTTCATCCTCCGGCTACACACGCTGCACACATCCCCGATCTTGGGGGTGAAGTTGGCGACAGGAACGACGGTAGTTGGGCCTCGCAACACCTCCATTGCCCGTTTTACCTCTTCACTCTCTTCGTAAAGCTCGTCGTAGGTGTCGCGGTGCTGTTGGATCAGCCGCGACTCGCGTTCCATGCGAGCTTTAAGAAGAGAGCATTTCTCCTCTAGCTTTCGAATTATATTGCACTGCACCGACATCTTTCTAGCTGAACGAACGTCTTGGAACTGACGACTGTAGGCCAAGCGATCATCTGTAGGGCTTAGAAGAAGAAAGAAAAAGGAAGGAGAAAAATTTACACTTATACCGATAAATTTTCGATAGCGCACGTGTGCTCGTACACCCGATACTCTAACGAACTGTTTGACGCGTTATGCAGCGAAATGCTTGACGGACACGGGATACTTTTTTTTACGAGCGCGAGAGAGCGTAAGTTTTGGCTCTCGAGTGCTTTTCACAGGATGTTGATATTTTTTAATACCCACTTGTAGCCATGAGTCTTAGCAGATGATACCTATGCAGTTGTGACAAAACAACTACACGTGGCTGATGCTGCTCGATGCTTGACTGATACAAGATACTTTTTACGAGCGTAAGAGAGAGCATAATCTTTGACTCTCGACTGCGCTGTGCGTGAACTTGATATTTTTAATACCCTCGGTCAGCATGAGTCTTTCAGTTGATACCTCCGCAACGAAATTGGATCACTTGACAATACGTGCTCCAAGGAAGCTGTAACTCAAAAGTAATTAGCAAACGTGATCTTAGAACGCGTACGTTCATACCGGACGTGAGAGAATCGGTCTGGTTATCACTTGCACTCCTGACGCCATACCGACCAGATGTGTGCGTGTGGCATTAGAGGCGGCGTGTTAAACCGTCTTCCTCATCCTCTCTCTCTGTCGGCCTGCGAGAGCGGAAACGCCATGCGAAAAGCGCCGCACAGCGAGCCAAATTTTGGCGCAAGGGCTGTCCGGCTGCTGAACCCTCGCTAATTCCTCTTAGCTACAAAGAGCTTAAATTCAATTATCGAATAATAAGTTATAGACCGTAAAAAGACAGCCTATTTTCCACAATCGTCATCAGTTGGCACCCACACAGGAAATGTCGGGATTTACCTCATTAAACATGATTAGTTTGGACTATGGGAGACGGGGGAGCATGATTTTTCGCCGGCCTTGTACGAGTTTCGGGTCCGGTGGTATCGTCATTTCAGATGGTGTTACCATCTTGACGAAGGCAAAGGTATATGAAACCATGAATCAGACGAATTCTCCTTATACGGTGTAAGAGACGCTGTCGGCCCTGATTTTAATACTCGGCGGTATGATAACGCTAAGACAAAAATTATCACAGGATGTTATTTTGTCGGCGATATATAGAGCAGGTGAGTGTATACCCCACTAAAAAAGAACCTTTTCTCGCACTATATAAACGCTGCGCCTGACCCCATGAGCTCCCGTAGTCAAGAAGAGTAGTTCATCTAATCAAAGAGCTCGCAAACATGTACAAACGCAGCCGAGACTCTTTTCGGCGGTGTATTGCTACGCGTCGCCGGGGAATCTTCAAGACGTGCAGTGCCATTCCGGACGCAGGTGTAACATAAATCCTGGCGCTTACGTGTGAACCGCATGGTGGTCCGTGTCAACTAGTTCGCGGAGTTTTCACGTCTCTTACGATCTGGTGGGCCCCGACAAATTTGGACCAGCTTTTACGTTTCATTTTCTAAAAAAATGTTAATTTAGCTGTAGCGATGTGCAGGCAGAATTTTGTATGACCTACAGAATATTGCACATGCTTGCCTGTGGGGCAACATCCTCTGATGACTGCATTCGAAGAAAATAATGGTGAGTAGCATTTTCTAATTAATTAAATTTCTCTAAGGGGGGATGCTGCGACCATATCCTTAGCATTAGTAAAATAACACAAACGTGCTTATATACGGAAGATGTATAATGGTACGACCAGCTGATAGTGTCGTCCAGCTGTTACTTACTACGTGTACTACAGAACTCTGCTTTCATTCGCATAACACACGCGAGCCGCGAGGCGCAGACGCGTGCGCGTACCACGATATGCCACGGTTGAGTGTGTCAGCCGATCCTGCTGTAAGATAGCGTCGTCTGTACTCAATACTGGCTAGGTGTGCATGGCGTCTGTTGTTTTCAAGTCTCATGCTAACCCGCGAGCCCGCCTGTACGTCAGGATCTACGCGCGCGTAAGGAGATTAGCGTCTTACACTCGCGCTCATATTATAGTAACACTCCGATACAGCGACAATCTACAACGTGTCTCATACATAACTTTATAAAACGGAGAAATATACAGTTGTTTATAACCGCAAACAATGCTTTTGTAAGCGTCCAACAATAGTAGTATAACGCACAGTATCTTGAAATACGTTTTAGTATTTTATTTGACGAATTAATAAAGGAGTGAAGCAGAAGTAGTATTAAATATAAAAATTGTCTAGCATGTTATCAGACGTTAAGAGAATTTTAATTCAGCTGACATACGAAGCAGTACGATGATTAGAAGATGAGTAGAAGATGATGATATAACATTCAAGTTCTTAAGCTACGTCATATTCGTATGAAGAAGTGAGCATGTAGGATTTATGGAAGGAGAAGAAAGGGAGATGGTATTAGAGGTATGGATTGTGCAGGCAGCTAGGGAGAATGCATGTCCAGCTGTACAGTTATTAAGCATCTGAAAATGGTATGTGGAGGCGAGGGCTGACGCTGCAGACGAAGAAAGAGAGCATGCAGTCGGAGTGGGTGCTGAGAACGACGCCGGAACGAGAGAACAGCGCGAGGGGGAGCAGCGATTTTTTTGCATGCGAGAGAAGAGAGGCCGATGAATGTGCGTCCGGCACAGCGGATCAGCAGCGCCTAACGCGAGATTAGGCCTAGCACTGGATGTAGTGGCGGGGTGCTCATGATGACGGTTTCGCAAGCAGCTAGGCAGTGACAGCGCTAGGAACAATGCTTATCAGTTGCAATGAAGGGACCGCGAGAGTGGCGAGGCGGCGAAGAGAGATAGAACTGAATGATTCGCCTGTAAATGCCAGATCATCAGCGTATGTCTAATTTTGAGCACCTCTTAGACCACGTGCCGAGAACCCAACAACAGCTGCAAACTATTTTACAACCGAAACGTATTCGCCGCTGATGAGCAGGAGTGGCAGCTGATGAGAGCACAAATTATTGAATAGTGCGGGCAACATCCATGTGTCAAAAGACGGGTCACAGCAACAGGTCTTGATTTTTTGAGCACGCAACCGAATCGAAACCCCGAGGAAATGAGATACCGCTCGAACGCTGCGAGGGATATGGTCACCCGGGGAGAGCATTTTCAATGCAAGGAATCGTAAGAGAATCCGACAAAATAAATGAACTGTAAGTCTTAATGTTTGTATTTTAAATTGAGCGACCATTTTATAAATTAAACCCTATATTTTATAAATAGTTATTATAAGTATTTGGATGTCGACGTGGTCTCGAGGGACTCTCCAAGTACCTTCTGCCCAGGGCTTTAAAAAAGAATTATGCGTACATGACACGTTAAAGAAGAGCACAACGAAATACGAGGTTTCAATGTAATGTAAAGGAACGAGCTCTGTACTGGGTTAAACACTGACAATATTACCAATTGATAACATTTACAGCGCGTTGGGCAGAGTCCTTTCAGGACCACGGAAGAATAATTTAAATAAACTTGTACATTAACTTTGTTTAGAAGTAAAATTGTAAAGATGAAAGTTCGCATGTAAGGTATCGTCTGACTGCATTCAGCATTCTATTTTCATGTGCCATATCCTTGTTTTCCCGTTATCTACATCATCATAATTCATAGCTAGCTAAGCATAGTTACTGTAAGATTCAGATAGATTAATCGACGCGGAGGACACAGCTGACCGAATCTGATGCAACGTTGTGGACGTTGTCCAAGAACAGTCAAACGATGACAAGCACTTCAAGCCTAGGATGGTTTTTTCAGCGAGGTCTCGGCGATCGACAGCAGGAGGGAGCGAGGAGGAGGAGCAAAAGGTAGAGACTACGCTATATGGGCAAGAGGAACGGAGGAGGAGGAGCCGACTGACCGAAGAGGGCAGTCGAATCATAGAGATGACGAAGGATAATGGATTGTCAAGCAAATGCACGATATTCTAAACCCACCGCGCTTGAAGGTGACTGCGAATATTTTTTTCATATCTAGCAAAAATACGGCAGTACGGACGAATCATTACCGTAGCAGCCAAGATAGTAGATTGGAAATATAGGCCAGCGGTCTTTGTTAGAGAAAAAACATCTCCAGCCCGCGCAAGCACAATATCTTAATGCACTGATCACTGGCTAGGATTAGCCTTAGAGCGTGTGCGGTTATTGTATGATGTACATATCTTGAAGTTTTCCTTAACTACATCAAAAAACACGATTAATATTGGTATTGTCTGTGAAAGCGTTAATTATCGGCGCTTGGTCCGGGCGTGGTTTAATCTGTACTCCAGTGATACAACAATCTGGTCTTTACAATGATAAATGTGGGAGAGGTTTAAATAGAACTGGATTATCGCAAAGTAATTAACACCGTTTGAAATAGATGAACAAGATATTATATTAACACTAAGGTAAACCATTAGTTAAGTCCTGCGGCAGGATTGTGAAGCGATGTCGGAGGTAGGAAAAGTAAGTGAGTCAAGATTCAGAGGCAGAGATCAATTGTTACTCATTGTAACACCGATACCTTTATGCTTACCTACGCAGGCCACTGTTGTCGGCAGACGGCCATTCATAACCGTATAAAAAATCTGATAGGCCGCGAGGAGCATGAAGTTTGGAAATCTGTTAGAGACGGACACGTAGTCTGCAAAAAACTCGTGCAAACTTTTGCTTGGTTAAGGGCAAACGTAGCGCATCCCTCTTAAACGTGTTGCGGAATACCGAGACAGAGGCATTTCCACATTTTAATGCCAGAGCGGAATATTGCAATCATAATTTACTGATTAGTGTATCTTTTGGAAAACGGTGAACCGCCTTTTAGTACGGTAGGCCGAGATGTTAAGATGCTGATGTTAGATGAGTGATTATTATGATCTTGTTATACATCTCTCGCTCAGAGCCGTTTCGAACGTAAATTTACATCAATAGCTGAACTATGGACCTGGGTCGGCAGCGGTCAACAGATTTTCTGGCGAGCATTGAACAGACCGATCGAAAGTATTATATGTTAACGGATAATGAGATACACACGGTTGTAATCAAAGCGAAATCTACTATCATGTGTTTTGTGCACCAGAGCAATGCTCATTCAACGTAGATTAATAAATGCAATGATGTAACCGAAATTTTAATTGGGGGCACTTAATGTCTTGTCTGAGATCACAAAACTGGACTGGATCGATACAAAAGAAAAAACATAAACTTGGTTATGTCCATTTAAAAAGGTAGTAACACTTTGAAGTTGTTGTACAAGCGGATGTAATCGATTTCAAGTAAATCGGAAAAAGTCTATGAGTGTGTGCATTTATCGTGTAAATTTAATGTCATCATAAAAAGCATAAGCTGAATATTAGTTATTGAGCAGATTCAACCTATCGGGTGCGAAGAAATATAAACTGCTGAAGTAATGGATTCAAAAATGCCTAAGTAAAAAAACTTAAATTCCATGTTCTATGTTTTGATGGGCACACAACGAAATTCATAGGATTCCTTCTACGCAAGAGATGCCATGATTCTAGGAAAAGAAACATTGTCCCAAATCTGTGTACGTCGCAGAGGTTTGTGATGATTGTAAGTTCAGAGCAAAATATGAATGTAACTTTGTCAATACGTGTGGGGTTAGCGAGATATATGATATATTTCGATGAATTCGATCCTGTAGAGTATATTTGGGTGGGCGATTGAGTCCCCAGAGAAAATAACATACGTTCGGTTCAATTCACATTATCATTGCAGTTGCTCGTCCATAAGTTCGCCTATAGCGATCGATGGCGCACTGTATCTTTGGCTGAGAATCGTTGAATACCCCAAAAGTAGTACTAATGTAATTTGGAACGGTCAGAACTATTAATAGCTTCAATGCGGGAAACGAAATTTATTGACAGCTTATACCATTTTCATAATTGTATAATGCTCTGAGGCCGCTCATTGCTCAATGCTCTTGCTCTACCGTACTTCCAGATACGTAAAAAGTGTGTATTATCCGGACATCTTTTTCTAATAAGCTGAGATAATCAAAATGATATGGGCCCGTTAGCCTGAGTGCCAACGTCGTTTATCTAAATGCGCCTAATTCGAGTGTCCGCAGCCGGACAGGCGAGAACAGCTTTTTGTACACCGTTGCGGTATAGGCAGAATCTGCGAGTACGTATGAATTTGATTTCGTAGAGAACGACGAAATAGTTTTGTTCAGAAATGACTATTCCGCATGGATTAAGAATTCTAAGACTTTCGTGTATGGCATTTCGTCAAATTTTCATTAAATGTGGTAATACGTGTCCGTTTACAGAGGCTACGACAATAGCTTCAGCATGCTCTGTTGTATACAGAAAATATTTCTTACGCGAAAAGACTATTGGTATTATTCCTACAGCCGGATATCGTCGTGCTGATAAGCACTCGCAAAAATCACTAC
>VCDM03003226.1:0-15065 GCA_012977825.3 Pteromalus puparum
AGGTTGCCGTATTGGGACTTGACTGCAATTTCATCGCACACTGGATCATAAAACCACCGTCATACGATTGTGACATTATACAAAAAGGCATACTCGCCACAAACACATATCTGTCGTGCTACCACCATGGCATCNATTGGGAACTGACTGCAATATCATCGCACACTGGATCATAAAACCACCGTCATACGATTGTGACATTATACAAAAAGGCATACTCGCCACAAACACATATCTGTCGTGCTACCACCATGGCATCGAATGGTTCGACGGTGAGGCGGACATGGATCGTGTATACAAAGTGCTTCGTGAAGTGGCTAGTAATGCGCTACGAATATATGTGTGCGGTGCTCAATTTGGAAGATTTTAGCTGCCCATCTTTCAAAAATCTACCACGCGTAAACGAACACTACTGCTTCTTTCACGGAAAAAAACGCGAATATTTCACTTGTGCTCTCGGCTACGTATACAAACTACGCCTGTGGATCATGAAGACTCTACATGTCCCCGTCGAAGTTCATACCAATACCCATCAATACTCAAAAGACATTCCAGATAGTAAAAAGAAATACACGGGCCTAGATAAAATAGAGGAAGCTTGTGAAAAATTAAAAACTCTAAACATATCCGTTGAATCCACGGCACCAGTGTCCCCCGCCATCACGACTGTCAGCGGCGCACTCAAAAACCTTCCAGCGACGACAGTGGGTGTTTTTCCAGCAGACCAAATACCATTCGTCCTGGAGAAGCCGTGTGCAATTGTGGTTAACACAGATGAAAGCACAAAGCCTGGCTCACATTGGGTTGCGATTTTCATCGACACCACAGGACAAGGAGTTTACTTTGACAGCTATGGATAAGCTATGGACATCGACTTAGACGAAATTGCAGTCTCTACGATTGAAACATCCAACAGCTGCAGAGCATCGATTCTGACGTCTGCGGTCATTATTGTATTAGTTTTTTGTTTCATCTTTCTCGTGGTAGTTCTCTTTCTAATTTTCTTACAATATTTTCAACAGATACCCGCCTCAATGACATTCTAATTGTAAATATTACCAACGAATTCAAAAAACGCAAACATAATAACAAACATGTAAATAAAAGAATTATCTGTACCAACTGCAAACAAACCTGTAAACCAAAAAACCGACATTGTAAATAAAATATCAAGTGTGTGTGTGTGTGCGACTTATATATATATTTTTTTTACTTATATATATAATCATGTGTACACTTTTCTTATACTATATTCATGTAATCCTATATATCTGTCTCAAAATAAAAAAAACACTTATCGAAACACGTATTTCCTTATTTACAACAGACACCCTGTCCTCCACTATTTAAAAAAAACATCCTTATCCACTTAACAAATCAATCATCTCCTTCCGTTTCCTCCACGTGCGCATCTCTCCCGGAATTTTTTTCCCACGGAAACTTGTGTCAACCTCTCTCTTCACAGCGGGACACCAACCCGAACGCTCTCCCCATACACAACTCCGGAAATCCACTACAAAAATTTACAACTTTCGACAAATAAATTATTATAAATTATTATAAATAAACATTCAATTGTTCATAACGGCTTCCTTAGAAAAAACACAATCTCTTTCCATATTTCATAATTATTTACAATAAATTGTTCAACACAATAAACTAAGACCCCGCGCAATACCATGACACACCTCTTCACGCGCGCTAACGGACCTCCGACGAAAATCCCAGGCCCCAACCTCCCCCAAGTCTGGCGGTAACGTGCCGCACGCAAAAATCCCCTCCACAAAACCCGAGCTCAACCTCCCCCAGTCTGGCGGTAACGTGCCGCACGAAAAAATCCCCTCCACAAACCCCCAGCTCACCCTCCCCCCTCGGGCGATACCGCGCCGCATCCCGAAAATCCCCTCCACAAACCCCCAGCTCACCCTCACTCATCCGGCGGTACCTCGCCGCAGCCGAAAATCCGCGCCACCAGACGTCTGGCGCCAGACCCCCTCCCCCACAGGCATCTGGCGATAACGTGCCCCTACTACTGGCAATAATCAAGTTCAAATTTTGGATTTAGTTAGCATTATATAGCACAATGATCCCTTTCTTTGGGATTTTTATAAAACCAGTTAGTTTCAAAGATATTGAGCTTCAAACTTTTGTTTTTTCACCCTGTATACTATGAGTCGTTTTTTCTACGTGATGCGATAACTGGAGTAAAAAGGCAATAATCAATTTAAAATTTTGGATTTAGTTAGCATTATATAGCACCTTTATCTCTTTCTTTGGGTTGTTTATGATACCAGTTAGTTTTAAAGATATTAAGCTTCAAAATTTTGTTTTCTTACCCTGTATACTCTATATAACTGAAAACTGTATCGCTTCGATCTCAGTTTCCATTAATGGATTTTAATCTATACTTAGACTCGTTTTTTGCTGTTTTTGTTTTATTAATTCGTTAAAAATAAGATTTTCAGTTACGCATGTGCGTATATTCATGGCGATTTTTCGATCACTGGTGATTTTAGATACGTTCCGCGAACTATATCCTTATCATTATATCTCGGAAACTAAATTTTGAACTTTTCGTTAAAACATCATGATTATCGAATGTTATTCTATAGACTACTTTAATTTTAAGTAGTCTACGGCAATTAAAAATTTGGAAATTTTTCAAAATTTGGAAATTTTTCAAAATTTGGAAATTTTTCAAAATTTGGAAATTTTTCAAAATTTGGAAATTTTTCAAAATTTTCAAAAATTTTGAAAATATGCTGTGCGTCAAAGAGTTCTCAATTTCCTACTCCTTTTGCATGCTTCAAAAAGGGTCTATTAATGCACGTATCATAAAAAGTACGGTGTTCAACAAGGGGGGAGTGGCTTTTTCAGACTCGGGTGATATTTTGAGCACTCGTGTCCGACTCGTGCTCAAAGTATCACCTTCGCTAGAAAAAGCCAATTTTCCCCCCTAGTTGCAATATACAATATACTATTTTATGCCAATAATTGCCGCCCTGATCATTATAAATTTTAACGCAACCAAATTGTACAAACAATATTTTCAGTTACGCATTGATTATGTAATATAATTATTTCGAAATAATTTTATCCATCAAACGAAAAAGCATAAAAACTTTATAGAATTATATATGAAGTAAAAACAATTTAGATATTAAAGCGATACATAAGGTTGAAGGAAGCTACGTGCCAAAGAATTGGCAGCGGTTTTGACTATGTATTGGATGTGTTTGTTTCATTTTAAGTTATAATCAATGACAATCCCCAAATATTTGATGCTTTCAACTCGGGCAATATTTTTGTCTCTTATTTTAATATTTGTTTGAGCTGGTACACTATCAGCGTAGTTACCGAAAGTCATACAAACAGTTTTATCTACATTGAATGATAATTTATTGAGTGCTAACCACTTAGATATTACTCCTAAATACATGTTCATATTGTTTTGTGCATCTTTACAATCTTCCCCTGTCATCATTATTGCTTTATCATCAGCGTATGCCATAATTGCCTCCAGTGTTTCTATACATTTTTGGTTGTTGCTGATTTTGAATATGGTTTAAAATTTGCAAAATTCGTTTAAATAATTTGCTAAAGCAATTTATTCCAGACATAATTATTGGAAATGGGAAACAATTACAACACAGAATATCTTCTCTTTATAAAATTAACGTTTATTCTGAGACGCATAGAAGGAGCAAGCACATCTGAACCCTATGACGTTCTGTCGGAGACTAACTGTAGCTAGCGCATATCGAGAGTGCAGAAGGGAAAGGGAAAATCCCTAAAACAATGGCCCTACTATATAACTCGCAGAAGGACTCCAGATGGCAAGGCCCACCGAGAAGTCCGCGGCCTGCTACAACGTGTCGCAGCACGTCGTGCCGTAGCGCCGCTACCCGAGCTTATATTCATAAAAACATAAACGCATAACTAGACCCTTCTTAGCTATAAATGCACTCAAGATTTAGTTTTGAAATACGGATATTTCACATAATTTAGCAAAAAAATGATCACAGATTAGAATTTTATTGGAACAATTGCTGGAATATTATATATAAAAGTTTGAACAATTTTCCATTTATAAATTTTGTAATAGTGCAAATGCCGCTCAACATGGGTTAGTGAGAGAAATTTCCCGTGCGACTATACAAGCGCTTGGTCACCGATTATTTGTAAAAGAATGGGCGCCAGGTGACCCTCGCGTGGCTAACTCGATAGAGCATTAGTCCCAGAGGGGGATCCGCCAACTCGACTAGTCGGGACTAGTAGTCGGCCGCCATAACACCAGCCGGTCTTAGTGTGTGTGTGGGAAAAGGTTTCAAGCACAATAAATCCATTCAGTATTTTATGTGAGAATAATAATTACAAATATTATTTACTCAATGAAAATATTCCTAGCTAAGCTTAATCCTAAACTATCCAAGATAATGGTCAAATACGGAAATCTTCGACGAAGTCGCAGGAACCTTCAGCGTTGCCTTGATATCCCTAGTCTAACCTAAAATATCACGCAAGATATTTATAAATCCCTAATATCTACTCTACTCTACTCTACTGTACGAGTTTCGGTCGCGAACACAACAAGGCACGAGCACCAGAATCGAGATTTGCGCGACGGACGTCCTCACGTAGCCGAAGGCAGACTCGAAGTCCTGCCAAGATGGACGGCGCGTCGCTCCAGCGATGCTAGCGGGCCCATCAATGACGAACATCCGTCCTCATGGAAGCTGATTGGTTGTTGCAGGCCGGTCCGGCCTATCAGCGTGGTTTCCGTCGCAGTAAAATCCGCGAATGGCCAATCGTTCCGTCGTAGCGCCCTCTTTTCAGCTGCGCGCGGCGGAAACTGAAGCACTCGGCCGCACGTGGTCCTATTAGGTCGAGCATGGGAGCGAGCGGGACAGCACGCTGTTCTCCTCTCTAGCGCCGACTCTCTCTGTCTCCTGCGCGCACTGTACAGTGTACGCGCGGCGTCGTGGCTCCTCTCTCTCTCGTACTCGTGGTGCAGTCTCCCTCCTCTCGCTCGCTCTCGGGCCGCAGCGACGGACTCTCGCTTCTCGCTCTCTCTCCCGTGCAGCAGTGCGAGTTTCCCTCCTCTCGCTCTCTCTCGGGCAACAGTACGACTCTCAGCTCTCTCTCTCTCTCTCTCTCTCTCTCTCTCTCTCTCTCTCTCTTTCTCTCTTTCCTTTTTTTCTTCTCTCCTTTNCTCTCGTGTGCTGTGGACGGTGCGTCGTCTGCTACATGCGGTTGGCAGGTGAGGCGCCTCGAGCTTCTCCTCACCTCCTTGTTATCATGAAAAATAATCCCGCGCGATTAATAAATAAATTCTAAATTCGCGTGTCAGTCTCGGTGTGTGGACCGTTTCGGGACTCGTAGTCTGCTCTCGAGAAAACGGTGTTAGACGCAATTATTTGCGTCACAATTTATTATGAGTATTCAATTTAATCATTAATATTATTATTATGAGCAGGTTAGGCAAGTAAAAATACATAAGAGTAAGTGATATTTACTCCAGCGCAGGGTACTTGATTCCCCGTATATGTGCAGCAGTGTTTATCACCGCACAAGTAGTACTGTGCTTGGCCGCTAGGCGATGACCACACCAGTTTTCGTAAAAGTAAAGTTTTGAAAGCAGTTCGAGATCTACGAAATACAGAATAATACAGTCTACTACTAGTAGCTTTTCCCAGGAAGAAATAAAAAATGCTTTGTACAAAAATTTACGAGATTCTGGGAAAGAGCATTTAATTAAACAAATTGAAGATCTTTTAAGCGATCCCAATTGTTCTATAAATAATTCCATTTCAGAGGAAATAATCCCTATCACCGAAGACGAAGCAATAGCTTTGATTGAAGATGCAAAATTGTCGAAGTAGCAGTATGATACTATTCGCAAACAGGTGAAAGGAAAAAAATGTTGATATTTTCATACCTTATAAACAACTTTTTTTAGCAAAAGAAAATTGTTATCCTATATCTTCTAGTCTCTTCATATCTGAAAAAGGTGGTAGCGTTGATTTACAACAACTGTTGAATCATACTGTTACGTCCTGTCTATCGATTAGTTGACAAACTGGGACGTAATGTATAGTGTAATGGCTAGGCTGAAAAGGTTGTTAGTAATCGCGCCTATAACACTCTCACTGTTAGTATTAAGAAATGTAATTCACTTACTTTTGCGATGGAACTGGAATCTGGACAGCTGCTCGTCTTCCCCGTACCGTGTTAGTAACGTATTTATATTTATGTAGGCTGTATTCGCAAAGGAAAGGAACTCTCGCAGTAAATAAATTTCAACACGAACACGAAATTGATATGAGAGAATAAGGAATTTATTCTGATTCTTGCGATATTGATATATTGATAATAATCACGAAATATAATTGAGAATTTCAAATAGGCGGATTAAATTTAAATAGGAAATGTATTTCGCGGCTTAGCGACGTTTCGATTTGCAATAATTGGGCCTATTGTCGAACGGCGCGACGTACGGAGTCCACGATCTCGTACGAACTGACGATGACAGCCGTGCAAGGCATATTTAAAACTTCGCACCATTTCCAAATTTTGATTGTATATTTCGCAGTTGAATCGCAGTCGTATTACAAAGTGATTGTCTTGCAGTTTTGTTAATAAGGGTACGTCGTACGACGTAACACCTGGGGGGCCCAAGTTATTGCAATAGAATAATTTCAATAATAATATTAAATTATAAAAGTCGGTCGGTTATAAGTGAGCTTACATGTGGGAGATAAAGAAGTTGACAAAATTAGCATTGATTACAACAAAAAAAATTGAAAATTTCGTGATTTATTCTCTCTCCTCAGTTGTTTTGAAAGAATATTTACTTCAATGAAATCAAATTATTCTAAAACTCAGTAGTCGTCGTAATAAACAAATATTACCAAAAAAGAACAAACAAAAAAATTTTATAAACAAATAGATAACTTAAAGTCGAATAGAAAAAGTAAAAAAAAAATCAATGATACGACTTCAGACATGGACCGGTCTCTTTATAGTGTTAATGTTCCGTAACAAAAAATACTAGCATAGACTAAAAATTACATCGTATGATGTAAATCCTCGGAGCCCAGATATGGCAATAGAAAATAATAAATTTTGAACGCGTTCTAGAACTATCTTAAAAACTAATGGATGCAACGTTTACAATTATAATAAATTATTCAAAATTTTAACTATATCCCTATTTTTAGAAACATTTAAGGAAACGTATATTTAATCTAAACTCAAAGAGAAAATTCCATTATTTTTCGGGACTTGAATGGTAGGTTTATTCGGTGCAACGATTGGTGGTCTGTTGGGGATAGGAGGTGGTTGTATAGGTCTAGAAATTGCTGGAATGACTTTGATCTCTTGCAGTTCCGTCTCTTCATACACTTCATTTCTTTTTTGCTTATTCTTGGAATCCTTATTTCTTGGATTATTTTGTAATGATGTCAGCAAATGAGTGATGGAACTAAATAATGCTCCAATCAAATTTATTGACCATCAATAAATCGTGTGAAGAGTATATCCTCTGATAATTGTATCTATTATTAATTTCCTAATATGTAGAATAATTAATATCATTATGTATGACGAAGAAAACGAACCCCATGTCATTAGTTTTTCAATTATTAGATGCCAGGTGCTATCGGCAATGTGTTTTAGTGTGTTTTCTGTGAAAATTTCTCCTGACGTGTGTTCTCCTGCCATGTCTCTTGCTATTACATTGAGCAGTGATGCTTTTTCCATTGGAAACATTAGTTGCTGTTGTAGTTGGTCCAATTCTTCTTGAGAATACACTCCGCTAGTTGCTAGTGTCTCGACAGATTCAAACGTCCAACTGATCTTCGTGTTTCGTTTCAGAATATGAAGTGATACTGATTTGATTGGTGTTGGAGTGAATTTTATCCACTCTTCTGCTATTTTGTAGTACGTAGGTACAATCGAGTTGCAATTTTCTTGAACTCCCTTTTTTATCAAGATGTGTGTTCTCGGTGTAAGGAACCATGTTTCATTTCCTGAAGATACTGGTAGTTGATTATAGCATTCTTTTAAATGTAGTATTTTGACGGTTTTCGGTACACATTTGATTAAATGTACAACTTCTCCTGCAATCCTTGCTATGTATCCAGGTTTTTTCATGATATTATATGCAAATTCATCTGGGGAAAGGGTAGCGATTGATAGGGAATTTTGAATTATCTTCCTTTCAAGTTCACATTTTTCTGTTATTACGTTTAAATATAGATTATTGAGTTGCTTCCTTAAATGTTTTTGTACATATACGAATTTGGAATTAACGTACGTAAATAAGTCTAAGTTAACGCTATTTTTAGAACTAACTTCATCATTCTCAAAATGATACGCATTTAAATAACTACTCTTCTCGAAAATTAATAACTTAGGATGTTCTGTACGTATAAATTCTCTGTTACAACGCATGATTTTATCTTTTATAGCCAAAGCAAATGTTATTTCGTTAGAACTTAGTGTATAAACAATTTCGTGATTTGCCTCACTAAAATATTTTGTAGCTACTCCCTTAAATAGAATATCGAAAGAGTTTCTGAAACACTCCCCCTGCGGTAAAACTTCCCAAAATGTATGTCCGCCCTCCATATCAATACAGTGTTTTTCTGAAAATTTGCATACTGTTCCTGAGCTTAACCTTAACTTATCATTATTTAAACTAACCTTAGCACTATTTTGAATTAACGTTATTTTGATTAAGCCATGAACAAATACTTTATTCCATGATCCAAAGCTATCGGCATAAGATGCACCGGAGCAAGAGTTACCCTCAGCGCTTCCTGCAAAATCTATACCTTTCGTTGTCGTCGAATTTACTTTTAAATTGGCTATTGTATGAATATTATCGTATTTAAAAATTCCCGTTTCATGAATTAATTTACATTGCTCATGACTTATCTCATATATATATTCTTGTTCTCCGTTTTCCGTAGGTATAAGATGACCGAAAATCCCGCAACTTGATACTGTTCGATGAATTTCTATCTTGCATTGTATTACCGTGACTTCTCGAAATTCTGCGACTTGTATCAGCTCGATGTTGACGCTTGTTGAATTCACGGGTGTATTGTGAAAGTCGCATTCCCCTGAGTCCAGTAGAGAGAATGTTGTTATATTTGGCGTTGTTGTGCCGCAGTCATAGCCAATGATTGCTTCATTTATTTTAAAAATTGTCGTTAATAAAAATATTTTGAAGATCATGATTCAGGGTTTCCTAAAACAGAAAAGAACGTTAGTTCTCTTTTTTATACATAATTAATTTATTTGCATGAACTGTGTTTGGCTTTCCATTTTTATTTATTATGACATTGCTATTCTCAGTGACGTCTAAAACTTCAAAAGGTCCCAGGTTATGATTTTTTTCCAATTTTCCTGGTTTTGGTTCTTTTATGAGCCAGACTTGATCTCCTTTGTTAAACTTAACAGGATTTGTAAAACGATCATAATATTTTTTAGATTTTTCTTTTGATAATATTAGATTTTCACGTGCAAGGCTAGCAATGTCTTTCATATTGGTAATTAAATTTGATAAATAATTATTGAAAGTTGGAAGTTGCTCTGATAATTTTAAAGGTTCACTTGAAGGTAATCTCGGTGGATAAGTGAAAACCAGTTCATACGGTGTGAATCTATGAGCTCTATGTACACTCGTACATAGCGCTCATAGATTCACTTTTGCCAGTACTGCAGCAAAGCAGGACACAAAATAGATAAATGCGAGAAGATTAAAAGCCTACAAAGAGAGCAAGAAGAATTCTGCTCAATTTGCAAAAATACGAATCATACAGCAGAGAAATGCTATAGAAACAAAAACAAACAGGAAAACTACAACACTCTTCCTGGAGGGAACGCCTAGGAAGGGAAAACGAAAACAAAGCGTTCCCACTACAAATAACCAAAGATAAAATTACTAATCATACGCAAGATAAAGAGAACATAGACAAAAAGGTTGACAGTAAGATAGAAAGTATATTACAAACATATGTTTTAAAACTAGAAAATTTACTACAATATATAGAAGTAGAAGATAAACAATCGAAGAAAATAAATAAATTGTTAGTAGATAGTGGTGCACAACTAAACATTATTAAAAAACAAAATATATCAATTGACCAAATAAATAATGACGAACAAATATTAATATCAGGAATAACAGAAAACGCTATACGTACTCTGGGATCGATAAAATTGCCAATAAACGGAATATATTTTGACTTTCACGTAGCTCCAGATACATTTGCCATTCCGTACGATGGAATCGTCGGAATAAAGGTTTTATTGCAACAAAAATTAAGACTAGATAAAGGATATTTAGAAATAAATAATGAAAAAATCGAGTTGAAATCTACAATGTATACAAACCTAATAAATACTAGCATCATAGCTAAAGAGAGTGGAAAAGAGGCTAGTACTCAAGAAACCACTGGAGAAAACATTACAGTACAACAAGATTTAGAAAAGGTATTAGATATAGTAGAAAAAATCCAAGATAATATAAAAAACGGAATTTCAGAAAACAAAAATGACTCAGAATACACAGGCGACTCACCAGATTTCGTGAAAGAAATTTCGGAAGGAGCACAGCCGAGCAATTGGAGCAACGTAAAACTTACAGAGTTTATTCACGATTCAAAGTCAAATATTCAACAGTTTATGGGAAATATTAATGAAACTCTTGAAGGTACAGAAAAAGAAGAAACCGAAGAGTATTGCATTCAAAATTTTCCGACATTTGTAAAAACACTCAACGATAATGTAGATTTCGAAGGAGATGAAAAATATTTACGTCATACAAACGAAACAAATTTTCTTACGTTTGATATCGAAGATATGCCAGATACGTTTATGGGAATCTCAGGATTACCACTGCCAAAAGAGGAAGAGACTTTACATTGTGGCTCCATATATTTAACTTCACAAAGCGGAAAGAGTCTTGAAGAAGTGGAAAAATTAAGTAAAAAAGAGAGGAAAAATGTATTATTAAACACGATAAATTTAAATCATTTGTCGAGAAAGAAAAGGAAATTTATCGAAGACTTAATATTATGTAACGAAGATATATGCTGGCTAGACGGAGATAAATTAGGGATATGTAACGTCGAAGAGCACGAGATAAATTTAACAGATGAAGCTCCAGTTTACGTGAAACAATGCCCACTACCATATACTTTGAAACAAATAGCTATCAGCGAAACAATAAACTTAGTAATAAATGAATTGGTTAGATTTTCAACGAGTGCATTCAACGCTCCAGCGTAGGTTGTACCAAAAAAGGGTTTAACAAAGGACGGAAAAAAGAAATGGAGATTAGTAATTGACTATAGAAAGCTAAATGCTAAAACAATACCAGATCCGTATTTATTGCCGAATATAACAGAGATATTTGATTCTATGAGAAACAACAAATATTTTACAATGATCGATATGGTATCAGGCTTCCACCAAATAAGAATGAAAGAGTCAGACATACATAAAACAGCGTTTGGCATACACCCACTAGGAAGATTTGAATTCAAAGTACTACCGTTTGGACTAATTAACTCACCTAGAGTATTTCAAAGAGTACTAACAAAAGTACTAGGAGAACTGCTAGAAAAAGAATTTTGCTATGTTTATATAGATGACATAATTATAGTATCAAATACAGTAGAAGAGCATAACGAAAGATTTAACCTAGTAGCTGAAAAATTAAGAAGAGCTGGGCTTAAATTGGAAACGAGTAAATGTAAATTTTTCCAGAAAGAAGTGGAATTTTTGGGGCATACTATTAGCGAGCAAGGAATGAAAACAGATCCCAAGAAAATTGAAGCCATAACGAAATTTTCAATTCCACGAAACGTAAAAAATGTTCGAGAATTTCTAGGACTGGCAGGCTATTATAGGCGATTCATAGATAATTTTTCGGAGATAGCTAAACCAATTATACAGTTATTACAAAAGCAAACAAAATTTGTTTGGAATAAAGAGCAACAACAAGCGTTCGAGAGATTAAAAAAAGCCTTATGTTCAGCCCCAATACTACAATTTCCCGATATGACTAAACCGTTTATAATAACTACAGACGCATCTAATTATGCACTTGGCTGCGTATTATCGCAAGGAGAGATCGGCGAAGACAGACCAATTGCATTCGCGTCAAGAGTATTGAAAGCAGCTGAAAAAAACTATCATACTTATGAACGTGAGGCACTTGCCATCATGTTCGCAGTAAAAACATTCCGAAATTATATTTATGGTAATAAGTTTAAAATAATTTCCGATCATAAACCGTTATTGTCATTTAAATCAGCAGATAAAAATAGTAGAGTTCAAAAATGGAGATTACAATTATTAGATTATGATTATGAAATTATTTATAAACCGGGAAAAATTAATACAAATGCTGACGCGTTGTCAAGGAATCCGGTAGAAAATATGCAAATAAATGTAATTACTAGAGCTCAAAAAGCAAAGGAGTTAAAAACACTAGATACTAGCGAAATACCTACTAATGACATGAAAATTCAAAAACTAAATGAAGAACGGACTAAACTAAAGGAAAGAAAAAATAGCAAGAAAAGGAAAATCAAAACTATAGCGGAGAAAAATAAAACTAATAAGGAAGAATTCAGAACAGCAAAACCATGCGATGAAAAAATAATAAACACTAAAACAGATAAAAACATTGTTTATACAAAAAAATCGATAGAATTTAGGAAAGATAATATCGCACACTTAATAAATAAACAGGGCAACTCTCTAGATCAGAAAATAGAGTGGCTAATGACTAGCAAAAATACTACGGTTAGCGAACATTTAAATATAAATGAAATTGAAATAATCAATTTAAATTCAAAAAAATTGTTCGTATTATGCATTGATACAGGTCAAGCAGCAATCAGAGTTAAAGAAAATATTTTAAAAACTTTCCAACTTTTAAAAGAAATTATGATACACAAAAAATTTAAGACTTTTAGCATTTCTAAAGATTTGAAAATAAATAATATTAACTGGTGTGAAATAGAAGAAATTCTAGCTAAAGTTTTTCAAAATTCTGACATTAAAGTAGTTATCTGTTTAAACTATATAGAATACGTAGAATTAAAAGATAGAGACAAAATATTTGACCTAAATCATTCAAGCGCAATAGGAGGACATTCAGGAGTAAACAGAACATTTAATCGTATAAGAAGTAAATATTTCTGGGAAAATTTAAAATCAGACATTGAACGTAAAATAAAAAATTGTGAGGATTGTCAAAGAAACAAACTAAAACGAGTAAAAACGAGACAACCAATGGTAATAACAGATACACCGTTTAGAACATTTGAAAAAATAGACATGGATGTGGTGTGTCCACTTAATATAACTGCAAATCAAAATAAGTATATTCTTACTATACAAGATCAACTGTCAAAATTCTTAATTGCAGTACCTTTACAAGACCAAACTGCAGAAACGATTGCAGATGCATTTATAAAAAAATTTATATGCATTTTCAGTTCGCCAAAAGTTGTTCTTACGGACAGAGGTGCAAATTTTACAAGTAAAATCTTAAAAGCTGTAGCACGAAGATTTAAATTTTCAAAAATAGAGACAACAGCTTTCTCGCCGCAATCGAATGGCTTATTAGAAAGAGCTCATCATCCATTGTGTGAATATCTGAAAAACTTTTCTACGAAAAAAATTCGCTGACTATGTGGCCTGGCGTTTTGCAGTATTCGCAAAATTTCCTCTGAAAACCCCTGTTGTAATTATTATCGTTATTTTGATGTGTTTGTTGTTTATTTTTTAATTTATTACAAAATTTGGCTGTGTGACCTGTTTCTTCGCATATCTGACATTTCAACTGTTGTTTTGCTTTATACTCTGCCACAAGAATTTTTACTTGTTCGCATTCTGTTTCTTCGTGCCCGATTGTTTCACAAATTGTACATACTCTAAAATATGGTCTTCCTTCACCTGTTTTACAATACTTTATCGTATGTCCCTTCTTGTTACATTTTTTGCAAACGACATCTGGGCAGTTTTGTATTGTATGACCATTAATATCGCAATATTCACATTTTTCGATATTATTCATGCTTATGTTTACACATCTATTCGGGTTATGACCCGTTTCTTTACATTTCCAGCATATCTCATAATCGCTGATATAAGGACATTGCCCAACATCATGCCCCATTTCCTGGCAGTATTGGCAGTGGTTATTTTGCTTCTTGTTGAATCGACATGCGCTTATCGAATGCCCTGGCTGACTGCAGAATTTACAGATCAGTTTGATTTTTTTTTGACATTCATGCAATTATTTGAGAAATGGTCTGCTTCTTTGCAGTAGACGCAAGCGGCAGATCGGCAGAAAAGAGCTTCGTGTCTCTACATATTTGGCATGTCAGCACTTTCTGTGGTTCTGTTTCTGCTTTTCGTTCGTAGTCTTCGTATATATTATTTACAATACCCTTGTTTATGTCTTTTCTTTTTCTTATGTCGCTTTCTATTTCTATAGCTGCTTTTGAAATGTCCTCTACAGTGGTTTCTTGTCCTAATTCATATTTAATTTCTGATTTCAGGCCTTTTTTATATTTCTTTGCGGCTTCTGCGTCTAATTCCGTCTCAAACCTTGTCCTTTCATCTTGCGATGGTCCTTCCAATTTTTTCAATTCTTTTATTTTAAAAACTATTTTTCTTAGCCTGTTTGTGTATTGCACTACTGTCTCTGTTTCTCCTTGGATCATTCTACGCATTTTCGCGAATAGCTCGTGAATATCGTCATCGATTGGGTACAGCGTTCTCACTGCTGTTATTAAATCATCTATTGTTTTTATACTGTTACCGCCAAGAGCTTCTTCTGCTTCCCCTGTCATTCTCACTTTTAGCAGACTTGTGAGATTTGCCTCGTCTATGGGGTCTATAAGACTTCTAACCTGCTTCAATTTTTTTATGTATTCCGTTGCTGTCATATTTTTCCGTTGTATTCTGGACGTAGTTAACAACATCCGTTACGATTAATTTATTGGCTCGTATGTGCTGTTCTGCTGGAACCA
>VCDM03003226.1:23864-61996 GCA_012977825.3 Pteromalus puparum
ATTATGATATGATTTATACAATATATTCAACAATAGTGTACCTAAAAAACTGCTACCCACAAGGTTGGAATATTTTCCCCCTTCTTCGATGCCCGCGCTCTCTCGTCTTAAGAGAGCTCGGGGCTTCAGTCCCGAGCGGATCTCCGGTGAGACCTCTCTCCCAGGAGCTATTCTAACGTCTGGTGGATCTCTCCCCTGGCTGACCCTCCTTTTAGTATTGAATAGTAGCCAATATTTAAATCAAAGAATGAGTTGATTGTCCCATGTAATTATCTTCCACTAGCAGAATCGGAGGAAGCTAAGTGCCAATGACTTGGCAGCGGTTTTATATAGTCCTGGTAAAAACATTGATAATATAGGGGAGATGCGCCCAAAATGGGATTTTGCCCTGCATGGAATGTCATCAGTTCCCAGCTTCTGGGGCGAGGTTGCGGCACTTGTGCCAGGTAGGTTAGTAGATATTAGCGTTTCGAAAGTCATACTTCAAGGCCGTTTTGCTCGAGCAAGAGAAAGAAAAGTTTATCGGAAAGTAATTGTCTCCCACACTTTTGGAGCTGTCAAAAGATAATTTCTGCTTCTTGGCAAATCAATATTAGGCAAGTTCAATGACCTTTATCTCCATAGAGGTTTAGTTTGAACTTTGAACTTTCGAAAAATTCCGGAGTTAACGTTATATCTTGCTTCGTTTCACCGTATAACCTCAAGGCGTAAACGAACTTTTTTTCCCAGAATGGAACGAGGCATGTTTTCCCAGTATGAAATGTATTTTAGCATGCATTGCCATGCCGATTGTTTAACTTTTGAATGTAAGGCGAATCAAACGCTTAGAATAGTCAAACAAATCATTGTTTGACTATTCTAAGCGTTGAAATGCATTGAGGAAAGCTAAAAGAAAAACTGCGATGGATTTCGATGCATATTGGAAATATTAATAAAATTGACAGCAAACGAGGATAAACCGGCTCAAATAAGAATTTTTCCCTTAAAGCAAATAATTTTGATTATTTTTAGACGTTTGCAATAAATACGTATCGCACTTATTGTTAATATCAATGGCGTTCCATACTGGGCTACACTTTTTCGATATCTCGGTTATTTCGCAAAGTTAATGGCATCCCCGTTTAGAACATCAAAGGCCCCTATAACAGCAAGAAAATCCTCCAGTTTCAGCAACTTTCATGATTCTTATCGAAAGCTATAGCGAAATTAGCTAAGCCATTCCATACTGGGCGCATCTCCCCTATTATATATATGTAGCTTACAGTCAAAACAAATTCGGTCAAATTGTTTTACAAATAACGTTTACATCTGATTTGAAATTTTTTAAATCCCCCCTTTTCATGAAAAAATATCAAATTTTCATAAGATACTATGGTCTCAAACAGCGCATGCTGAAGCGCATGTCATAATGACATAAGTTTGAAAATGATGAGTTGTGATCGATAAAACAGCTCAATAAGTCCATGCTAAAAATGCTTACAATGATTTTATAGGGCAAGTCGCGCACAGAAAAACATCCGTTGCGTAAATTTTTAACATAAAAATCACTTAAAAACAACACAACAAAACGACAAAATAAAATAACCAAAATAACCAAAATCTTTATAAAACTAGTAATTTCTGCACCATAAAAGGATAGCCGTCTATATCTTTTGTGCCCGGTGTAATAATTTGAAACATACTTTATACATTAAGTAAGCATAATATCGCGCCATAATGCATATGCTACGATTTTACGTATCAATTTAAACATTCAAATCGCAACGTCTCGAAAGCACGAAAATGTGTCTACAGTTGGATTTCTTTGGATTGTTTATGATACCACTTAATTTCAAAGATATTAAGCTTCAAATTTTTTTTCTAACCCAGTATACTTTGCATAGGAGAAGAAGGAAGCAAAGGAGAGAGAGAGAGAGAGAGAGAGAGAGAGAGAGAGAGAGAGAGAGATTTCATTATAATTATATATATGAATTGATTCAACATAATTTTATCCATTAAACAAAAAATACAAAAACTTTATAGAATTATATATAAAGTAAAAAAAAATCAGATATTAAACAATACATAATGATGAAAGACGCTACGTGCCAAGGAATTGGCAGCGGTTTTTATAATATTTATCTAATAAAGATATTTTCAATTTACAGCAAAATGTGTTCAACTTGCTGAGATACTCATGAAGATGGATCTACTTCGTCAGCAACATGAGCTGATGGAAAAAAAATGGATAGAATTTTGAACTTCTTTTATACTGTTGAAAATGCAGTTAGATTGATTGAACACTACATACGCAGAATTATGCATATACTGAGGGATCATCTTAATTTTAGTTAAATAAATGTAATACATTACTACATAACTTATTTTAAATAAATCTTTTCTCTTTTTAAAAATGTTATGGTCTTTGTTGTGAATCATTTAATACGTGAACATGATTAGTCGACGTACGCGAACGTAATCATGGGCTCTTTTCTTATTTCCGAGCTAAAAGATACGTTTGATGGCTATTGTAAAGTCTTATATTGAATCAAATAATTAGCGTATGAATCAGGTCAATTCCATGTGAAAACGCGTTCCTTACAGGGGAAAATATACCTCGTTCCATTCTGGGAAAAAAGTTCGTTTGCACCTTGAAGTTATATGGCGGAATGTAGCAAGATCTCTAACTCCGGACTTTTTTGAAAGTTTAAACTTCAAATTAATTCTCTACGGATGTATAGGTCATTGAAATTGACTTATATTGATCTACAAAGGAGCGGAAATAATCTTTTGACAGCTCTAAACGCAAAAAACAATGCTTTCCAATAAACTATTTTACTACTATTACTATGTCCCTCTCGCTCAAGAACCGGGCCCCCAAGTATGACTTTCAAAACGTTAAAAACTACTAACCTACCAGGCGCAAGTGCCGCGCAATCTCGCCCCAGAAGATGGGAATTGATGGAATTGAACACCGTTTCCATACTTTGCGAATCTCCCCTAATTGACAAGAAACCTGCAGTGAAACACAATATAAGTGCTTTATTACACTGTTTTCTCAAACAAATTATATAAAAGGAATAAATTGTTTAACGACATATACTCAATCTGCGTATTTCGAAACTCGGGCGCCCGTGTTTCCTGTAATTTAATCCTATCCATATATATAAATTTTCCTCTCGTGCCATTCGACATTGTATAAACCCAAGGAAAAACAAAAAAAGCTCTTGTTCGTTAAAATATATTGTTAATTTTCTGATGTAGTGACAATCGGAACACTGTAGAACATTAAAGTATAACAGTGAATAGTTGAAGTTTCATTTAAACTTGTTATTATAGTCATATTTCAAATAATGTTTACTACTACAAAACTTCTTTAATTAATACTGTAGTACAGCTAGAGGGTACAATTATATGCGTATTTTTATATTAGACAAGCATAGTGTAAGCTGAGTTAAAAAGTAACCATAACTTACCTTTATTTCGATATTTACTTTATATTATTCGATGGCTTTCGTTAGTTCTTATATTTAAAATATGCAATCTACGATATAATAATAAGTACGCGAACATAGCATGCACAAAGCTCATTGAAATCTCCAATCTTTCTTATTATATCTAATAACTGCATTCGTAAGGTTAATAAAACAAATACATTACAAATAATTAGATATAAGCTCATTTCTACGCAAAAGCTAATACTCTTTTCTTTTTAACCCAAAGACTACCTGTAAAAAACTTAATAAAATCACTTTCTTACTCTTTGAACCCGTGGCGGATGAAGTAATAAGATTTGTGGATATTGTGACATTTTGATAAAGTATAATAATTGATATATCACTTACCTCATCACATCTTTCTTCGCTTTTATTCATATATTCATCCAAACAAGTCAACAGCATTATATGTTACCAAAATCAAAATATATATAGATAGAATAAGCTATAACATTTTTTTAAAGAGAATAATTTACATCTGTGGCTTCCCGGCAAAATGACTCACATTTTCGTGTTTTCGAGAAATGGCGATTTTAATGTTTAAATTGATACGTAAGATCGTAGCATACGTACAAATTACGGCGTGATACTGTGTTTACTTAATGTACTATGAAAGATCTTTTAAATCATTACATTGGGCACAGCAAATAGGTCATTGTTTTCTTTTTATGGTGCAGAAATTACCTTCAGTTAAGTCGTTATACCGGGAACACATTTTCCGTGCTCTAGCTTAAACATCTTCGTGCTGGGATATTTCGGTATTAAATTTAACATCCAAAAATGATAATAATGATTGGCATAGCTTCTCTTCAAGTTATAGACTACTTTCGAAATTATTTTTCCCATCCTGGAATATTTTATAAGTAAAAGTGGACTCGAGTCGTTTTGCAAGTAACACATTATTCCCTCTTTTTTATGCATAATTCCGTCCTCATAAAATTTGATTGTTGAAATGAATATTATACGTTGTTCTTAATTGATTTCTATGTTGAAAATTAACACAACGAAAGTTTTTTTTTGTATGCGTCTCACCCCATAAAATGATTGGAAGCATTTTTAGCTTGCTTGGACTTAAGTCGTTTTGCCGGAAACAATTTGCAATAAAATGGACTTAATTTATTGTGCACTGCATTGTTCACCGTACAAGGACTGCTTTTAGGAAATTTGCAATACTTTCATGTGAAACAAAAGTGTTAAAATATAGGAAATATACCACTAATATTAACCTGAATTTAAAAAAATGTGACATATGTCGTTTTGCAGGGAAGCCACAGGCATATACATTACATAAATATAAGGAGTAATAATAAGTACATTTTAATTATTATATATGTATGTACATATTATGCATGTCGCACACGATCATTTTTACCAATATATCATCGGTTCCTACAAAGACTAGCACAACTCAAAAAAAGCCTATTTTCATTTGCCATTTTTGGAGCATTGGAGTAAATAAATTTATCCAGGACCTGATAAACTTGAAGTATACGAATTATATGTCAAAAGTTTCTCAGGTTCTAGATAAATTAATTCACTTTAATGCTCCAAAAATGGCGAATGAAAATAGACCTTTTGCTTCCTCCTCAAGAGGAAGCTTTGTAATAGTAAAATTTTCAGTTTTGCTAATACATCGTGGAAACTCATTTGGAGGTGTTTGGAGTACGAATCATACGTTTTTAGAAAATGTCCGTGCGGATGGCTGTGTGTGTGTGTGTGTGTGTGTGTGTGTGTGTGTGTGTATGTACGTATACCGCCATAATTTTGGAACCATGCGACGGATCGTAATAAAATTTGACATGCATATATTTTTTCTAATTCTGAATTTAGGTCATTTTTTGTTTTATGATTCTGACCATTTTATGGCCATATTATAGCCATTTTTCTATTTTTGAAAAAATATTTTTGCTTTTTTATAATGATATGATTTATACAATATATTCAACAATAGTGTATCTAAAAGAACATAAATTTGTCTACTTTTTCCCGCAAGATTTTCTAGATTGACTGATCTGTTCATTTTTTATGATATAAAAGGTAATTTTTCGATAAACATATATAACTCAAAAAATAAATAGTTAAATGTTTTGAAAAAATTCATGACAATAAAAAACAACGATATCTACTAGTTGTAAAAATTTTAAGCAATTTTGGCGACTAGTTTTTGAGATAAAAATCAAAAACTAGAAAAAATGGTTTTTTTATGTCGTACGATTACGGGAGTAAAAAGGTTTAAATTGAGTTGAAATTTTAGGAAAAGATTGATCTTTTGATCACTTCGGCTAGGTTCTTTTTGTAGCTTATGAAACCTTTTAGTTTAAAAGACATTAAGATTCAAATTCATCAACTGTCACCCTGTATACTCTGTGTGACTGAACATTATTATTTTTGTTAAACCATATAATTTGATAATTAAAGCTTAGTATATTTTGAGAGTTTTCATGGTTTTCAAGGAGTTCACGGAGCTCTATCCTTTTGATATCCACCTTAACCCCCAGTCCCTTTATACCCCTCCCCTACAAGTGTCTTCCTAACCTATCTTTTTAGTATCATGTCGGGATGAGGCGGTCGAGGTAGAGAAAGTACTCTGCGTATCCTGGACTAACTTCTTTATTCTGGTCTATGTCTCTCCAGCCTGACTGGTCTGGATCATAGTCGAAGCGGTACTGAGCGAGGCGCACGCTCGCGGCGTGAGCCGCTCTCTCCCTCTCTCTCTCTTTCTCTCTCTCTATGGTCGGACGTGCCGCCACCTGTCGGTGGGATATCTACAGTACTCCCCCCGAGGAAGAAAAAATGAGAAGCATTTTTGTTGATTAGGTAACTTAAGTAAAGTTGCGAGAGAGAGAGGAGTTTACAAAATTTTGCGTAGTTTTCCAAAAAAATTTGTCAGGGACTGGAGAGTATTTACAAAAATAATTCACATTTTCTTAAAAACTAGTTGTTCGAACGTATGACAAGTTTGCGCTTAGAATTACAAAAGTACTAGAATTAAAATCACAGTGTCATGATTATATAAGTATTTTCTTGTAGTGTAACGTAATGTAATACAATGTTTGTGTTGATGGTTTCGCTCCATCTGGCTCAATAATTTACTAGCTACAAAGTTTGGTGCAAAGATAGTACGTAATACAATATTAAAGTTAAAGACTAGATTAAACGCAAAGAACAAAAAAAAAAAGAAAATTTGCTTGCTTGGCTAGGCTTTGGTTGGAAGTTCGGTTCTATGAGGTATTTACAAAGTGGTGTAATAAGTAGGAGGTAGTATTAGGTACTGCACCCCCCCGCAAAAGAGCTGTGTTTCTTACGAGCGCGTTCGTGTGACTGAACTGAGTCAACATTCTTTTTTCGTTTAAGAATGTTCGGAACAAATCTAACGCGTTNATAGGAATCGGTCGATCCGGTGGATCTTCGGTAGGTGGGATAAGAGGTGCAGGTTGAATGTCATCTGTTGGACGCTGCGTGGTTTTGGAAGTACCGGGTGCTGGTTGAGCGCGGTTGACTTCCGTTGGCTGAGGAATCTTGATCGGTTCAGGTGTTGTGTTTTCCTTAGTGCCGTCAGGATCCTCTTGTAGCATGAACGCAGGCTTCACGCGTTGCAAAGACACTGTTTTCTGTGTGCCGTTGACTTCGATTACCAAGGTCTGGTTCTCCATGTTGCGAGATATGACCTTTTGAGGGCCAGTGTAAGACCGAGTCAAAGCGGGCTTGATTGGTTTTTCTTGTAGCCAAACGTGGGAGCAAGTTTCCATGCCTTGATGAAGGAATGGTTTAATTGCTGTTTTGTGGCTAACTGGAACTGGTCTCAGTTGGTGCATGAAGTCGCGAAATTCGTTGTAGAATGTGCGAACGTTTGGCTCTTCGCTGGTGAGAGGTGAGAAATCACCAGGGATTCTTACTGATTTTCCAAAGACTAAGTCGGCTGGACTGGCGTCTGTGTCTAGACGGATGCGTGTGCGCAGTCCCAGCATGACTGTTGGAAGTAGTCGGAACCATTCCTGACTGTTTCCGTGGCACATGAGAGCTGTTTTGATGTCTCGGTGGAGGCGCTCCACCATGCCGTTGGAAGCAGGATGGTATGACGTTGTGCGAATCCTATTAATTCCGAGGATTGACAGTAGTTCGGAAAATAATCTGGACTCAAATTGAACACCTTGATCTGTGGTGATCGTTGTTGGTGCGCCATAGCGGCAAATCCAGTTGTCGTAAAATGCACGAGCTACAGTTGCTGCTGTGGTGTCAGCAATTGGGATTGCCTCAGGCCATCTCGTATAGCGATCGATGATGGTGAGGAGATGTGTGTAGCCGTGGCTGTAGGCGAAAGGTCCTACGAGGTCCAAGTGGACGTGATCGAATCTTGCATCTGGAGTAATAAAATGCTTGGGCAAAAACTTGTTGTGCTTTGTCACTTTTGATTGTTGACAAGCTACGCATGTTTTGCACCAAGTGGCGATGTCGCGACTCATGTTAGGCCACACGTACTGTTGGTGTATGAGTCGAGCTGTGACTTTAACTCGAGGATGCGATGGTGAGTGGAAGTTGTCGAAAACTGTCTTCCTCAGTTTCTTAGGGAGATAAGGACGGATTACATCTTCGTGGATGTCGCAGTAGAACGCTGCGTGGGCGAAGCCCCAAGTAAGCTTGCGAAGCTTGAGCGGATGGTCCGCATTGTTGAGAATCTCCTTGAGTTGATCGTCCTCCTCTTATTCTTCGATCAGCTGTTTCGCGTCGAACAGCGTCGGAAGCTTGAATGCGTTGATTAGAACTTTTCTGACTTGTGGGTCAGCGAGGAGTTCTGGATCGCTCCAGTCGAAAAGTGCAGGGGAAGTGAAAGCGTTGATTCGAGACAGGGCGTCTGCAACGTCATTCTCTTCACCTGGGAGATAGTGAATCTCTGTGTTGAACTGGGCGATGTAAGACAATCTGCGCGAGCGAATAGCTGGCATTTTGTCGTTGTTTTGCTGTAAAGCATAGATCAAAGGTTTATGATCTGTGTAAATCTTGAACTCCACACCTTCGAGATAGTGGTGGAAGTGTCGAATGGCTTCATAGATGGCTGTTAGTTCCCGGTCGTAAGTAGCGTATTTGGTCTGCGCAGGGGAGAACTTCTGGGAGAAGAAGGCAAGGGGAAGCCAAGAGTTGCCTGAGCGTTGCTCGAGGGCTGCTCCGATAGCTGTGTCTGATGCGTCTGTGCTCAAACGTAGCTCTGCGTTTTCGCTTGGAAAAGTGGTAAAGGAGAGGTTCACGAGGTCGTCCTTGCACTTTTGGAAGGCCGCCTCGGCATCTGAAGTCCACGAAACTGGACGTTTGTCCATTTTTTAGCTCCTTTTAGGAATTCGCTGAGAGGACGTTGCGTGTCTGCAGCGTGCGCCAGTAAACGTCTGTAACTGTTGACGAGACCTAGGAATCTTCAAAGTTCCTCGATGGTCTGTGCATTCGGGAATGGACGGGTTTGTTCTTGAGGCGTTCCCAGGAAATATCTGTTGTTTGTCGACGCCGTTGTTGGGACATAAGATTGCCTGTTGTCTGTTTCAAAGTTGAAACCGCTGTTCGCAGTGTTAGGCAGCTGGCCTGTGCCGAAATGGAAGGCGCTCTCGGTGTCGTTGAACGGCTGATTAAAACCTGGTGCCATGTTGGTCGAGTGTGAGAACTGTGAGTCTTTCGCTGTGTTAGCAACGATCGGTTGCCCCGAGTGGTTGACGGACATCGTGAAAGGAGAGTTCGACGAAGAGACAGTCGTAAAAGCTGGAGCGCTCTGCGATGTCTCTGAATTTGCTGGCGTGAGCGAGACGGTTGGACTTGATTGACTTTGGCTCGTTGAGGTTACAAGAGTCGTTACAGAGACTTCGCTTGTGTTTTTCGATTTAGTCGGGGAGTGCGTGAGTGTCATTTTCGGCTTCCTAACGTCTTTTGCGTTGCAGCTAGGAAGGGGGGGTTGAAAGATTTGCTTGCCCGATCTGAGAGTAAAGCCTAATTCGCGATTGCTCATGTGCGTGGGATGCAGTGCCTAACCTGACCTTGAGTTCGGAGCAGACGTACAAAATTATTACAATGATTGCAGTGTACTCGCATGTACAAACGGCTGCGAGGCAATGTCTGTCCGACTCGCGCACTAAGCTAACTGGAGGTTGATAGTAGGTAGTGAGAGAAGAGAAAAAGATTTTCTACCTTCGTTGTTCGTCAACCTTCGATTAGAGACGAGCAGGGCCGTGTGAGTTTCACTAGACTTCCCTGTTGTGTCGCTCGCGAGGAGCTTAGTCCGGGAGACGACAATAACGAGAGATAGTTGTCGTGATTCCCAGCACGCCCGCTAGTTGTCGAGGCTGCTGTGACTGAAGCTCGATGCGTTGCCCTGGAGGTCTGTGGGGTACCACTTGCGAGGAGCGCCGTCCGGGAGTGGTAGCCGTTGACACGGGTGCAAACGCTGATCGTCGAGCGAGAAAAGAGAGTGAAACGAATGAAAGAGAAATTCGAGAGAATTGTTAAGATTGCTAACGCGTTTCACCTCGTGTTTCGCAAATTAATGAACGAGGGAAAAAAAATCGATTAAAAAGAAATGAAAATAAAAAGAAAAGAAAAAAAAATGGTTTTTCAGACTGAGTCGCGATCTCGATAACGCAACGTGTGCGTGATGATTCCCGCGTGAATCGCCGCGAAAAACGACGTGAAGAATTCGTCGACGCTGCCGAGGAGAAGTGCTGAATTGACGAGGAAGCGCCGTTGACCGAAGTGATGATGATGATAAGGCGCCGGTGTCGGTGGCTTCACGCAAAATCCGTGTGATGACTGATGAAGTGCCAATAATCGCTGCGATGATGATGAAAGGCGCCGGTGTCGGTGGCTTCGCGCAAAAAGAAATCCCTCGGCGAAGGCTTCCACGTTGCACGACGTTGGGTAGTCGCGAGGAAAAATGTGCGCCGGCGTGCCAGCACGCACACAATCCGTTGTCCGTTGAGTTGACAAGACTTCACGCGCCGGCGTGCCTGCGCGCGTCAAGTTCGAAAATGGCGGCGAGTTCGTGGAACTTGTTGCTCCTGCCGCTCTCGACACGTGAAAAACGTGTGTCGAGGCAGTCGGGTTGTCCGACTGAAATTTCGCGTGTGCACCGGCGTGCCAGCGTGCACACGGAATGTGGCAAAACGATGCGCGTCGTCTGACGCAATCGCCGCCTGTCTTTGTCAGCGAGTATGCTGAACAACGACGCCGCTGCCGGAGAGACTTGAAAGGTGTGCTGCTCCTCGATGTCCTGTTGGCCGTTGTCGAGGAGTTCACGTCGGGTCACCAATGTCGGGATGAGGCGGTCGAGGTAGAGAAAGTACTCTGCCTATCCTGGACTAACTTCTTTATTCTGGTCTCTGTCTCTCCAGCCTGACTGGTCTGGATCATAGTCGAAGCGGTACTGAGCGAGGCGCTCGCTCACGGCGTGAGCCGCTCTCTCCCCCCCTCTCTCTCTCTCTCTATGGTCGGACGTGCCGCCACCTGTCGGTGGGGTACCTACAGGAATTCATAAATAAGGGAAATTCAGAACGGCGCGGGCAGCGTCGACCGTTCGAATCGCGGCGAGCGGCAATCTGAACTTGGCTGCTCGACGCTCAACGGCTAACTTCAGGAGACACCGCGGATCGTTCTTACCGCGATGCCCCCTGAAGTTGTAATTTGGGTGCCCCTCCAAATAATCGTGACCCTAGCACTGACGAGCGCGAAAGTCAACAAGCAACTCAGCAGCGACGCGCCAGGCGGCGCGAGCGGCGCGCCGCGAGCACACCTATATAAAGCGGGCCGCGCGGCGCAGCGGGCAGTTTTACCTGTGACGGAATTGAGGGGTGCTCTCAGAGAGCATGTGGACGCGCAGGAAAGAAGCACACAGAAGTGAGGTGAACGAGTTTATTCGGAGCCAGGGAGCTCTGATTCGTTTCGTGGTCGCCGGTGGTCTGTTCGCTCTGTCGTCGACGCGACTCGTCGACGGAGAGCGGTCGCGCGTGTGGGGATGCACACCTTGCATTTCTGCACGCGCGAGCTCTCAGGTAGCGGCTTACCTAGCTGACGATGCGTCTGCATCGTCGCTGGTACCACCGGATGTGCCGACGGAGAGCCTCGTGCTCGTCCGTGACATACTTCAGCTTAACTCCTGGCGGCATCGTGAGCACACGTTACCGCAAGAAACGGCCAGAGATTGACCGACGCCGACGACGTCGCTTCATGAGCACACGTGATGACAGTGTTAGCGAACCCGGAACTCTCAGTTGTCGTCGTGAGCACACGAGACAATCAGGAACAGACGAACAGCGCCGAGTCTCATCTACGTGAGCACACGTAGCCGTTACTCGAGGTCGCCACCTGCTCCTGAACCCCCGTCCCAAGGGACTTGTTGTTTTCTCCGCCACCGTGAGCAGACGGGGCTGAGGAAATAACTATAGCCCCTCCGACGATTCCCCAGGTCACGTTCTGGTGAAGCAGCGGTCGACTCCTGCCCGTGCGAAACCGACCTCACGCCGACATCTCGAGATTCGCTTGGTCACTGTGAGCACACAGGTCAAGGAGAAGAACGAGACGAGCGACCTCGATCCGTAGAGCCATGCGCTCACGACTCTATGGACCCGAGGGATACTTAACCTCCGCGTCCGCAAAACCGACGAATGCACCGAAACTACGCAACTTCGGCAACGTCGCATTGATGTACCGTTAACCGCACTAGTTTAAACCAGACCGATTGTAAAGGCGAAATATTCTAAACAATCCGCGATCTCGATTTCTGTTACAGATGGAGACTAATAATTGAACGAATAACTTGTTATCTTATTTACTAGAATATATCTATTTTGTTAATAATTACATAAACAGTCTCTTCAATTAACCTTTCCTCTTACCAAATCCTGGCGTCCGGCCGACTACTCAACATAAGGGGAAAGTCGAACCGTTACAATATTTTAAACCAACCTCAGAAGAATATTTACTTCGGTTTCAGCTCTCGTAGCGCGTGTCTCGATGCGATCGTAGCTTAAAACTTAATATTGTAACTGCACTTTTATCAAGTTTTGAATCTGTGTTACAATATATGCACATATGTTAAGGACCAAGGGTCTAGGCTTATCGCAGCCTGGGATAGGGATGATGAAGAGATGACACACTCGGTCTTAACTGAATAGAAATTATAGTTTATTCTGCAATGCAGCGTTTACAGCGGAATAAGACTGTTCGAGTCGGTGGCTGAACAGAAACTGAAACTGGCATCCGAGCGCTTCTCGCGCTCGCTACGCCGTGGCGTCCCGGCAGGTGGCGCGTCGGTCCAGCGGTGCTGAGAGGGGAGCCGACGCTCTAGGAGTAGTCGGGCCTGGTGATGATCACCTGCTTGCGGCGGCGGGAAGACGGGACCGCCACACATATACTTCATCTCGGAGCTTTCATAAAATTGACTAAGTTCTTTTGAATATTCTTCCTTTGCACGCCTTGAAACGAGAACGATGTTTGTGGACGTATATATTACGTGCGTGTGGACTCACGCAACGCGAGTAGAATGCGGAACACGACACTTCACCCGAGACCCGGACCACCCGGACATCAGTTACGGCTCACTTTTGCACGCCTTTTGGTTGGCCTTTGGCTTTAGGCTGTGTACATAATTGGCCGAATTCGCTAACGTATAAACGTACTCGTAGACGGTAGTGAATTCGGCAGTGCTGCCAACACTGTTATGTCAAGTAGGTTAGGTTTTCACATAGGTTAGATTGTCGGAAATCAGTGAGCTGTGGTGGCAGCACTTCCAAATACGTTACCGACTTCGTAAACGGTACCGAACCGAATTCGTTTGATTCGGACGTCCAAACACTGTAAGAGGGCGCTATTTTCAGCTGAAAGTTATAATAAGACCACGTGATACATGGAGGCAGAAACTAAAAAAGAATAGAAAAGCATTTAAATTTATATTATAGTATTCCTTATTTAACATTATAACTTTTTATTAGTTTTTAAGCAACAACTTTCTGTCTCAAGTGCATACTTGTGTAATATTTGTATATTTATATTTTGTTTGTCGTCTGCTTATTATAACTTTCAACACTTTTAGGAAAATCCGCTACAAAAAAAATATATACATTATAAATATAAAATTAAATTAAATATATACATATACCCATATGCAGATTGTGAGATTTTTATAAATAATAAATGTATACAGTAAAATAAGCTTAAAATAAGCTTATTATAGCATTTCATAGATTTTTATTAACTTTCCTTCGAAAATTACAATCACATAATCAATTCTTTCTAAACTAATATTTTTTTATTACATTTTTTATTCTATCATCAAAACCTTGTGCAGGTCTGCTACTGCTTGTTAATTTCAGCTGTCGAGTTGGCAGTACTACCATAAACGCTATCGTCTACGTTTAGTCGTTTAACGTTTGATTGTGGACGTAGCCTTGGATATACTGAAACGGAACTGGTGCAGTCCTTGTATTAAACAAGCGAACGGTTACTTTTCTGATATTCTATTCGTCGTACTTCTGGTCGGTAAACATTGTCGCCTTCGAGTGTTGCAAAAATTCTACCAAAACGGGAGAAGCGTTGAGTTCGACTGAACTGAAGTTGAAACATCTGAATGGCTGCGCGCCGATTTGGTAGAATTTTTCTCCTAAAATCGGGAGAGCAGTAGCGCCGGACGGGGAGGGGAGCCGCCATATTGTGAAAAATGCAGACCGTTTCCCAGCGCCGTTTCAGTCAGGGAGTAAGAGAGAAGGAGACCAAACTACATGCTATGAATATAGTCCCTTCTCCCGGCGAAGATCGCCGAGTACGCTCGGCGGAACCCCCCGTGACCTAGCGAGTAACAGAGCCACCGGTCAGCGGCTTATCGTACTATCCAGCAAAATTCTGATTGCAAAATATTTTCGAGTTCAAATCCACGTGAAAGAGAATTTTTTTTAGCTATAATTTTTTTATTTTGTACACCAATTATAATGCCGTTGTTAATTTTAAGATGAAAAGTTGAAAATTAAAAATATAAAAGTTTATACTATATAAGTAAAGCGTGTTTAAAACGGGTTTAAAGCCATCGATATATGTGTAAATAAATAAATGTTAAAGAGATTTTTGTAAAAGCTATTATACGCACATTACTTTATGATTGTTTATGCACTTCTGTCTGTAATTTATAATGTCGTATAATAAAATATCCTGAAAATATCGTACTTACTATCCTGATTATTTTTATATCTACAATATGTTATGTCTAGAAGATCAACCAAAAACTTATATATCCTAAGTATAAATAACTGAATTCCCACAAATTATTATGAAACATAAATTTATTTACGTTAAGGCCAAAGAGAACATATGCTACTTTTGTAATTAAACGTGTCAGCATTCAGCGTTAGCCGAGTGTTTATGTCGTAGGCGTGGAAACTTTTTGACACATGTCAAATCTCCGACTCGCAATTTTTTTTTTCGAATGCAGCAATATAAATTATTTTCAAAGATGCATGTCGGGCGACGGGACCCGACGGAAGAGAGGAGAGGAAAGATGTGCGTTTCGTCCGGGTTAACCAACTGGACCTCATCAGTAAGGCTGTGATGGTAACCCTGCTTAATAGACGCATAGGGTGTCGGTTAAGTCCGGCCGCTGTGAGAACGCCGCAGTGGACTTATATACCGATCCGCCGGAGTGTTTTGCCACTTGCGGGAGAGAACCGAACCCTAGCGGCGTAGTGGGGAACTACGGGTCCCTACAGTACTCCCCCCTGAATGGAGTGAGTCCCGTAGGGCGAATGATGATGGATGATAACTGCGGGAGAAAAGATCGCGGAGAGAGAATTGCTCAAACCGGGGTCCATAGTAGATAGGCTATAGGCTATCCAAAACATAGGCATCACTAAAACACCCCCTCTCCTCTCAAAGTGTTTTGGTACCGATGGGAGAGTGTGAAGGGTTCTCCCTCTCTGCGCAACCTCCCTCTCTAAGAGTGTTTTAGTTAGCCGATGAAAGAGTGGATGTTCTCCCCACTGTCCATATGTTTGGAATGCCTAATACGTCTCTACTATTGGGCCCGATGAGAAAAAAAAAGAGTGGGATAAGTTTTCCCACTCCAGACCATCTTTTTTCCAAAATAAGGATTTTTCGAAATGCCTATGCCCTCTCTGCCACCACCCCCTCTCAAGAGTGTTTTAAGTACCCGATGAAAATGAGTGGGAGGGTTCTGACACACTCTCGTCTCTAATTATGTGTTGAATGCCTATAACAGTTCTCGTACTATTGGGCCCCGATAGAGAGTGGGAATAGTTCCCCCCCCACATGCTCACCGAGTTTCCAAACTGGACTCTCTGTCTCTTTCTAATAATATACGTTCTCTCTCTAGAGCGAGCGGACCCTGAGCGCGCTACTCGGCTAAGAGCATAGAGGTATTACTGAGGAAGAAGAGTCCCTCCTCACCATCTTGCTTTCTTAGAGAGAGCGCAACAGTATATTAGAAAGAGAGCGAGAGCTACGAGACGTGAGGGAGCGCATCGGCAAGCCAGAGGAACCAGAGCGCAGAGGGAGCAGAGAGATAACGCCTCTCCTTTCTAATATGCTGCGCGCTCTTTCTAAAAGGTCAACATGGGGGTAAAGGGATCTCGGTCCTCTGACCCTCTGTCTCATTCTAATATATAGCGTTCTCTCTCTAGCGAGCATCAGTCACCGCCGGTTACCGAGGCCAGCATAGCTAACTTCGCATCTATAGTAGTAAGAAAGCAAGAGTGGGGGAAATGGACACTCGGTCGCTCTGCTTGAGTCGTGCGCGCAGGTATATGTCGTCTGCGGAACTGTGTGGCAGCCGTGCACATCAGACTTCGCACAGTATATACGTTGCGGAACTCCGCTGCAGCCGTGGCGCAGGTATAACATGTAATATGCTGTACTGCTGCGTGCAGTAGACATTCTTAAAATATATAAATAATCTATTGTATAGCAATGATGCTCTATCGTTGAGAAATATCTGTTGATGATTGGGTTTCATCACATTAAAATCTCGATATGTGTTGCCGTCATAAATAATACGTGAAATGGATTTTCTTTCGAGCTGTTTGGTGTGCGTCATAGTCATATATCAGATACGATAAAGTTACTTTGGGAAAAACTATATTCTCACTTAAAATCTTCGAGAGATTAAAAAGGTTTATGCTGACTGGGAACTCTCGGTCCTCTGGACTCTCTGTCTCATTCTTAATATAAAATAGCGTTTCTCTCTAGAGCGAGCCATCAACCGCCGCTTACAGGCCAGCCATACGGACTTCTTCCCTCTATAGTAGTAATACCTCTATCCGTAGCTCTCGCTCTCTTTCAATATGGCTGCACGCTCTCTCTCTAGAAAGCAAGAGTGGGAAAGACTCTCGTCCCTGGACTCTCTGGTCTCCATTCAGATTCATTGGCGTTCATCGCCTAAGCGGAGCCTACGGCTCCTTCCCTCTATATGTAGTAATACCTCTATGCCGTAGCTCTCGCTCTCTCTAAGAAAGCCAGAGTGGAGAAAGGCTTCGTCCTCTGGACTCTCTGTCTATTCTACACTATATGCGTTCCTCTCTCGACAGCGAGCCTACGGCTCCTTCCTCTATAAGTATATACCTCTATGCTCCTTTCCTAATATACTGCGCGACTTGCTCTAAGAAGGCAAGTGGGGGGAAAGGGAACTCTCTGTCTCATTCTAATATATAGCGTTCTTTCTCTAAGCGAGCAATTACAAGTATAAAAACGTATCAACAAGTATAAAAAAAGTATGAAAAGAATGCAAGGGACTGGGATCGCATCACTTGGCATGCATAGATCGGAAGCAAAGAAAAAAAAGAAGGGATATTCTAACAAGAGGCATGGAAGGGGACCAAAATTGTGGTGGGAATGGCTATATGAACAACGAACCACGATGACGAGCACAGTCAGGCGGAAACTACAATCTTCTGCAAAGACACCAGAGACTGCACCTAACTTATACAGTAAGTTCATCTCTCCCAAATAAATTTTCTTCATACAAAATTTTTTCTCATAACATAAAAACTTCGTATTTTCACTTTTTTTCAGAATGGATTATCTGCACGTCACAAGTTGCTGAGCGTGAGTTCTTTGGCCTAAGAAGAAAGCCACGGACGCTAGAAAAGATCACCCGTACATGGTGACTGCACTCAAGGAGGGTGAAAGACGAGATTTCGTAAACGAAGTCGTGGCCGAAATCGATGACCGCTTTCAAATATTTCTGCCGGAGAAGATCTCATCAGAGTCTTGAAAGATCAAGACTTATTCCAAATAATCTTTCTAATGCCGGACAAAACTCAGTTTATTTCATAGCATAATCAGGTGGAACTTCTTTTAAGTTCAGTAGCTTGCTAAAATGATATGAAATACAAAGATTGAATTAGTTTTCCAAAAACAAACTATTTAGTTTGTCCAAACTTGTACATAAATTATACATGAATTAAATTCAATGTATTGAAACTTAATTTACAATTGTTCTTCATATTATTCTGTATCCTAGATAATAAAATCATACAACTGCATTTTTACTACCCAACTATTGTGCTCATTCACAAATCCAACCATTTTAACATATCATGCTTTACCACTTTTCTTTAAAACTTTTCCACTAGATAATTCAGGATATCATAGTTTAAGTGAATTCCCGTTTCATAAAACCCCGCCAAGACGGTTATCATAATAATTCTTGAGGCGGTAAGTAACGGATTTTGTTTACAACTCGCGTTATCGTGAAACATGTTCAGTAGACCAGTTCGGTGTGTAACCCTTTTCAAAAATATTTTTTATTTGCTATTCGTACTTATCTCCTAGCTTTAACCCATTTCGGTTTTTTCGCTGGTGCATTTCAATTGGAATCGTTCTTGATCTCTTTCTCATTTGCTTGCGTAACGTTTATAGGCTCAATCCTATTGTACGATGTTTTCTCCGAATTGTAGCTTCGACCAAGTCAGGGTAGAATATCCCAACCATGTATAGCTTCCTTGTTGCTAACTCAAACCACAATTGCATTTTTTTACCTGTTCTATTAAAACGCTCGACATATACTACATGAAGATTACTATGAGAGTATACAGGTTTTATCTTATGCTTCTTCAATGAGTTTTCTGAAAACTTGAATTGTAAATTTTCTTTTCCCTTGGTGCAGTTTGTACGATTCTTCGGTACTCGCCGTTGTTTCAATATCGACTTCCATAGCTGCAGTAAACATCATTACCACTCTCGACTGACGGGGACCGCCGCATGCATACTTGAAAATATATTCTATGACAGTGAGTAAAAGTAATGAAATCCTTTGTTCTCAGTCAGAGTAGGTATCATTCTAACAAGTGAGCTGCCAAGTCTCATCTATCCACGTATGACATATTTTCTTCTCGTGTACGACAGAAAGTAGCTGGCTTATGGCAGCCTTTCACTACTTCTTTGACGTTCCATACCTTTACGTCTATAGCAGACCGATAATCCTCTGAAATTCTTCTATAGAATCTTTTAATTGTCTATTCAATTCTTCATGATATAATAACGAACAGCGGCAATTACGTTGAGCTGTTCTATAGAGATATTTCAGTTTTTACAGCCACTTCCACTTGATGTTCAACTTCCTGCTTATATTCACCTATAACTTTACTTATTCCAGCAAGTTTAGAACGCTATATAATTTTATTTTCAGTTTGTAGGATAACTTCAGTGACTGCACGGTGATTGCATCGTTTGATCACGCGGGCTCCTAGATTTCACAAGCCTCTTATTTTCTAAATCAAAATCACCGCTGATGTCAAATTGAAACCAATTCCTGGGAAAAAGGGGAACGCGACCTCACTTGCGAGCCTCAAGTTTCTTCCAAACACATCGAGAAACTCATGATGCTACTGATCCAAATAAGAGAGTTGGGGTAATATTATATGCCAGCTTCACGTAATTCCTCAATAATTGATGATTTCATTGACGTGATTGTTATTTCCAGCAGATCGTTCGGCAATCAATAATCTGAGTCGATCGATAACTCGTTGGATCATCCCAGTAAACGAGATCAACAGAAATTTTTCTAGCTATTTATATTAGGTATAATAAGTCCTCTGGCCAACTGCTGGCTGATGTTGTTTTTTATTTGGAGTGCTACGGGAACATTGTGCCCAAGACATTCTTAAATTTATTAACCTCCTCGAAACCAAGGATTCATTTTTGCTGTATTTTCCGATGAGCATTTGTTGCTCCAGAATCTGGCGATAATTTTCACGATCTGATTGAAAAAACTCAAATAGAAGTTCATTCGGATATTTTTTAAATAAGCAATTCCATAGTCCACTACCCTTGAAGATAACTTTCACCTCTGACTATGACATATCTATCACAAATTCAAAATTTCTGATCACCTATCATATACACTGCCCATCACTTTCCGCACTCATATATATTTCAATTGTTTGGCGGCTTTATCCAGCAATGACAAAAGTCTACCGAATGATTCATTTTTTTCCGAACTCATAGATTTTAATGAAGAATTGATTAATGTGCCAGTCTTGACTAAAATTACATCATCAAATCACAATCGTTGAATAAACTTGAATATTATATTATTGAGATCGTTTAACATACTTGATTCTGTTCCAATTCTTATTCGTTTTCTCATTTTTTTAGCTCCCCTTGTGGGTGGTAAAAAAAATCCAAAATGTGATAATGATGCGCTGCTGTAGCTTCACTTTTCATGTCAAAAGTTTCTTCAGAGTGGTGTGATTGACTGGTTTCAGAGTACAACCCGATGACTTTTTTCAAAAATTATCTTTTCAATGTTTTAATAGAATTATTTCTTTTAATAGCCTCACGAGCTCGCAAGAGCTCGCTGAGAATATTCTTCTCTTCTTTGAATCGACATCCGGTCAAGATATGTCTTAACAACTGTACTGTAATTTAACACTCATAATTCCTTTTATTGCAAAACAGTCAAATCCTTTTCTGTATCTACCCTCATTCATCGCTCTATATTTGTCAATGAAATGAATCTCATACTTATCAATTCTTCCATACATTCAGACAAAAATTTCGAAATTCATTGAAAGTTAAATCGGTATTCACATGATCTTTCAATAGATATGTTTTAAGATTCACATCGTCTTGACGAATAAATTTCACTAAACAAATTAACATTATCTCTAATGAATGTTTCCCTATATGAGGCATACGATTGACATACGATAGAAACGTGTCTACACTTTTATGTCTCCCCATAAGAAAAAATGCTCTGACGTATCCTGCTTCTCACACGGCCACGTCATCAATATCATTAATTGAATTTGGTAGGGCTCATCAGGAGATACACGGATTCATGCTCACGTGGAAGGGGAGAAGATATGATACCCTTCAATCGGCTCCAATACATTCTTGGAGAAATTGATACTTTGCTGATTCAAGGATTTTGAGTATACGTACAAATTCCAACTCTAAGAACCCATGGCATGTGTAATAAAGCCAATAAACTTATTGTTTTTTCCACAATTGATGGCCCGCAAATACTGGCTCGTATACATCTGGCAGTAATTCACCATGTACGCTTCTTCCTCTTCTCTTTCCAAAATCGAAGTTGTGACGGGGAGTTTGAATTCTGCTCAGTAAACACCATGTTCACAGTAAGCAGAGTCAGAATTCAAACATTGAGCTCTTGAAATTAAACGCTTGTTTTATACCTTGTGAATCGTCAGTTGTAAATCAGACTCGAAGAGAGAATGAATCATTCACTAAATCTAGAAAGGGCCGAAAGCAATGACTGCTGATAAAGTTATCAATAACTTACCCTTTGAAATCATCTTCCCCGGATATCAAATACTAGCGGTCACCGGAACCAAATTCGAAAAAGCAAGGAAAAAGGAGATCCAGGAATTAATCCCGCTAGATTCAAGGCCGTGTAAAGAACATGACATAGCAATACTCTGATAAAAACGGAGATCGTAGAGCAGCTGACAAGAAGCTTGCTGATAAACTTCGCAACGGTCAAAGCCAAAGATGCTAGTCTGCTGAAAAGCATTTGCTTTGGCGGTTAAACAGTGCTATGAAATTAAAAGGAAAAACTGGAATGGGACTGTGAATTTAATAAGTTAGTGACTGCCGGCTAAAAAATCAAATGTCTGCAAGTAAATCTTCTCCGCAAGGTTATTCAATCAAAGCCTTGAAGGTGCTCGTCAAACTGTTTAAGATGCAGGAGGAAAGAAACAAGTTATCATTCGCTCGAGTTCTACCGCTTCCATCCGAAAAATTGGAGGAGTTCTTCCTTTCTCATTCCACTATTTGCAGGACTCAGTGCAACTGGTGCTTCTAAGCAGGAGGTGCTGGCTGGAATAGCGTAAAAGCTGTTAATGATCTAAAGCCGCGCAGAAAATCATGAAAGAGAGTAAACATAATAACCATGGAAGTATTGCTTTAGGCAAAGGACTCCATCTTAAGCCTATAAAAACTGGTGGGATTATTCATGTCACCTACTCATATCGTCGTGCCAATCTAATGAATAGAAAAAAAAAACTCCGATTTAACTTTGCCGAATCTCCACGAAACTGACTACCGATCTAAAAAATTAATGCTCATATGATGAATCTCAGATTTCCGAGGTGTTCTTCTGAGAATAATCTGCCTCCCAATGGTCCAGTGGTATAATGAATCTGCAGTTTAACTTGGATAACTAAAAATGAGGTACCACTCGGGGTTTGTTATCCGCAAAGCAAGGTCTCTGAAGTGCTTTATTTGATCAGTTTTGGTGACTCTCAAAACTCCCAACGGATCTCATGCAATGTATTTTAACGTGAAAGAAGTGAAATACAATTACCAAAAGATATCAAAATTTTACAATCATCTCATATGTGGCCATCTTTGTCTCTTCTTCCTGGCTGGGAACATAAGAGTGTTCGCAGATAATGGATTTCATTGTCGTCCGATCGTCATGGAAAGATAGCTTCACTCAAGTCTCCAGGAAACTCAATGTCTAGAGGCAACAATATTTTGCCTTCGATTGAAACCGACACGCATAAGTAATTTTGTCTTGGGATTAGTTAACTTTCTAACAATTTAATACCTATTCGCCAATTCGACCTATCAATAATAAACTTCATTTGAGCAAAAAAGATATAAAAAAAAAAAAACAAAAAAAAAAAAAAAAAAAAAAAAAAAAAAAAAATTATTACAAATCCCTACTGGCAGTTACGAGATTGATGGCTATCTCAAATTTTTAAAGAAACTTTGAATCCAAAGGAATTCAATTTTCTTTGAAAGCTAACACATACTCTCAAGAAGTGAAATTCTCTGGCAGTCATCTGATAGATCTCAGACGCTACATTCAATAAGCCGTCTCCCCTTGCTTGGCTCCTCCATTCTCAAAGAAGAACATACAACACAGCTCTGATTGTACCGTTAAAAATATTGAGAATCAATGCCCTCAGAGTTGAGTGCAATATTACTGCAGGTCTTATATCAATCAATAAAAAAGTTCATACAGATCCATGAGTCTTTCCCAGAGTGCCTCCAGGGAAACAAACATCTTAGAAGTTCCGTCTCAATGTGATATATCTATCCACTCAGTGTCAAAGTGCAAGGATCATACTACAAAATTCGAAATTGTAGATCAGGATGGAAATTTACGTGAATTTTCGAGGAGAGGAAAATCACTATTAGACTCACATCAAAATCAGTTAATGGCAATCGTTTACGATTCTGGAACAATATAAGTTCACAACCATTGTCAACGAGTCATAGTCGACCGAAAGAAGACTCAACCGTTAACACGGAAGAGCATTCAGTTTCTGAAAAGCATAGACTAAAAGTTCGTGGAAAAAATTCACTACGTGTATAATTCCTTTGCTGCTTCCAGAAAAAGGACGAAATTCTAAGCATTCAATCAGGTTCGTATCGATAGTCATTGCTCATTACGCGAGGTTACACGCCCATCAAATACTCATCATTAAGCTTTGATAATAGTGATGAGACTTCGTATTTCTTATCCAACATCAAGATCTATGTCCTTGCCATCACGTAGTTCTATCCTATGTAATTAAAATTGAAACTTCAAAGGTATTCAAAAACGGCACCGACAGCTAAAACAAATTCGTGAACATATTGCATTTGTCATCTGTTTGATGCAAATTCCGTTACTCGAAATTAAATGCTGTGGAGATAGAATAAATAAAAAATGTTGGTTTGAACACTATCATGAAAGATGGACTTCATTAATTTCGAATCAGAATATACATGCTAGAAAATCAGGCTGGCTTGGCAAATGACCGAGGGCCGACAAATCGTTTGTCAGAAAAGGGAAACTTTGCACGTTGCGACTTCCGCTGAGTATGATCCAGGGCTTTGCAGAAACTATAAAAAATTATAGTTAATCATGAAGCATGAGCTCATTCTTACAAGATTCAGAGAAGCGACTGAACGCAAATAACCAGGAAGGTAATAAGCTACTACTAGTACGAAGCTGGTGCAACTACTTATGAAAGATGTGAAAGGTAAAAATAACGAAAATAGAATGGTTAATCCCATAACTGTCATTGCATCTGAAAACAAAAAATCAGCATTGAATTCATTGGTAAAGATAATCCATTTCTAAATGTGTTTTCGTTCTTGGAGATCTTTGAATATCCTCTTCTCCCAAGCACAAATAAACACGTCTGGACAGTGAAACTCAAATCAACTGGAGAAACCTCGTTTTGTACATTCTCGGACTACAAAACAAAGAGAAAACTAAAGAACTGCAAATGCCAGTAGATTTTGATCATTGTGAGATAAGTAATCGTGAAACTTTTCTTAATTCACAATAATTATCCATACAACAATATGAAATTCTCGACATATAATAACAATCAGTATCGATTCTCTTATGAAGTATGCCTACCATTTTCAAAAAATCATACTATGGAAGATCCACAACCATGCCTGACAAAGCCTATGTTCATGCAAGAATGAACACTCATAGTTATTGAACTGTTCAGACAAAACGAATCTCTCAAACGCTCCTGTCGATGTACGCAGAGTTGAGCTAAAAAAGAATTTAACCTGCCAACACTTTCAGCCTACTGCATGAATCTTACCACGAATCGTATCGTTCATACATATCCCGTCCAGCGGGATGTCAATAACTCGTCTAGGCTGCAGCAAAAAATGGGAGCTCAACCGCAGTAGACATGACTGGTTTCAAGCAAACCAAGAAGATTAATTCTAAAGAAATTGCAATCAATTCCTCTCAAATTCGATAATAGTGAGCCTGTTGTTCTCTATTTCAAAAATCCCTTCCGCAGAAAACTCTCTGAAGAATGCAAAGGAAAACAACTGGCTTAAACATAATCATCGCATGCGCATGGAACTGAAACCGATTGGACATGACTACTTCACAAATTGGAAACTTGCTTCGTGACCGCTTTACCGGATGCAACAAAAATTTGTCAATCGGTGCATTAAACAAGAAATGGCTTCCAACCGATTCAAATTTCCTGGTTCACCAACATTGACAGATTAATGGCATCCCGTCAAAAATATAATTCAAGTGCGTCACATATATGCACAATCATAATGCAACTTACAAGACAACCTGCGCTTTATCATACGCTAAACTCATGAAATTTGTCTAATCAGCATACCATTGTACAATAAAAAAAATAAATAAAAAAAAAAAAAATAAAGTAGAGAACGCTATACGATTCCAAAACACTATGGAGAGGTGGGACAACTATCCACCTTTCCATACGGGTACCAAAAACACTGCTGAGAGGGAGTGTTAGTATGCGGGAAAGAGGGAGAAACTATCCCACTCCTCCATTCGGGTACCAAACCACTCTGAGAGGAGAGGGGGGTTTAGTAATGCCTATGTCTTTGGTATGCCTATACCCTATCTACTGTCCAATGTGGACACAGCACGGGATCGCTGCCGTGCAGAGCGCTGTCTTGTCGACGGATGCGATGCACGGTAGCGAGGAAGGAAGGATGGGGTCTGGACTGTGCAGAGCCTGTGTAGTTGACAGGGTGCGCCAGACGAGTGTTCCCTGGGTCGTTCAGAGGCGTAGTAGTGGCATGAACGAGCGCCAGGAAAGAACGACGGGGTCACCAATGTCGGGCGACGAGACCCGACGGAAAGAGAGGAGAGGAAAGATGGTGCGTTTCGTCCCGGGTTACCATCTGGACTCATCAGTAAGGCTGTGATGGTAACCCTGCCTTAGACGCATAGGGTGGTCGGTAAGTCCGGCCGCTGGAGAAGCACCGCAGTGGACTTATATACCGATCGCCGAGATGTCTTGCCACTTGCGGGAGAGGACCGAACCCTAGCGGCGTAGTGGGGAACTACGGGTCCCTACAGTTCTCCCCCCCTGAATGGAGTGAGTCCGTAGGGCGAATGATGAGGATGATAACTCGGGAGAAAGACGCGGAGAGAGAATTGCTCAACCGGGGGTCCATGTGGACAACAGCCCGGGAGCGCTTGCCGTGCAGAGCGCTGTCTTGTCGACGGATGCGATGCACGGTAGCGAGGAAGGAAGGATGGGGTCTGGACTGTGCAGAGCCTGTGTAGTTGACAGGGTGCGCCAGACGAGTGTTCCCTGGGTCGTTCAGAGGCGTAGTAGTGGCATGAACGAGCGCCAGGAAAGAACGACGGGGTCACCAATGTCGGGCGACGAGACCCGACGGAAAGAGAGGAGAGGAAAGATGGTGCGTTTCGTCCCGGGTTACCATCTGGACTCATCAGTAAGGCTGTGATGGTAACCCTGCCTTAGACGCATAGGGTGGTCGGTAAGTCCGGCCGCTGGAGAAGCACCGCAGTGGACTTATATACCGATCGCCGAGATGTCTTGCCACTTGCGGGAGAGGACCGAACCCTAGCGGCGTAGTGGGGAACTACGGGTCCCTACAGTTCTCCCCCCCTGAATGGAGTGAGTCCGTAGGGCGAATGATGAGGATGATAACTCGGGAGAAAGACGCGGAGAGAGAATTGCTCAACCGGGGGTCCATGTGGACAACAGCCCGGGAGCGCTTGCCGTGCAGAGCGCTGTCTTGTCGACGGATGCGATGCACGGTAGCGAGGAAGGAAGGATGGGGTCTGGACTGTGCAGAGCCTGTGTAGTTGACAGGGTGCGCCAGACGAGTGTTCCCTGGGTCGTTCAGAGGCGTAGTAGTGGCATGAACGAGCGCCAGGAAAGAACGACGGGGTCACCAATGTCGGGCGACGAGACCCGACGGAAAGAGAGGAGAGGAAAGATGGTGCGTTTCGTCCCGGGTTACCATCTGGACTCATCAGTAAGGCTGTGATGGTAACCCTGCCTTAGACGCATAGGGTGGTCGGTAAGTCCGGCCGCTGGAGAAGCACCGCAGTGGACTTATATACCGATCGCCGAGATGTCTTGCCACTTGCGGGAGAGGACCGAACCCTAGCGGCGTAGTGGGGAACTACGGGTCCCTACAGTTCTCCCCCCCTGAATGGAGTGAGTCCGTAGGGCGAATGATGAGGATGATAACTCGGGAGAAAGACGCGGAGAGAGAATTGCTCAACCGGGGGTCCATGTGGACAACAGCCCGGGAGCGCTTGCCGTGCAGAGCGCTGTCTTGTCGACGGATGCGATGCACGGTAGCGAGGAAGGAAGGATGGGGTCTGGACTGTGCAGAGCCTGTGTAGTTGACAGGGTGCGCCAGACGAGTGTTCCCTGGGTCGTTCAGAGGCGTAGTAGTGGCATGAACGAGCGCCAGGAAAGAACGACGGGGTCACCAATGTCGGGCGACGAGACCCGACGGAAAGAGAGGAGAGGAAAGATGGTGCGTTTCGTCCCGGGTTACCATCTGGACTCATCAGTAAGGCTGTGATGGTAACCCTGCCTTAGACGCATAGGGTGGTCGGTAAGTCCGGCCGCTGGAGAAGCACCGCAGTGGACTTATATACCGATCGCCGAGATGTCTTGCCACTTGCGGGAGAGGACCGAACCCTAGCGGCGTAGTGGGGAACTACGGGTCCCTACAGTTCTCCCCCCCTGAATGGAGTGAGTCCGTAGGGCGAATGATGAGGATGATAACTCGGGAGAAAGACGCGGAGAGAGAATTGCTCAACCGGGGGTCCATGTGGACAACAGCCCGGGAGCGCTTGCCGTGCAGAGCGCTGTCTTGTCGACGGATGCGATGCACGGTAGCGAGGAAGGAAGGATGGGGTCTGGACTGTGCAGAGCCTGTGTAGTTGACAGGGTGCGCCAGACGAGTGTTCCCTGGGTCGTTCAGAGGCGTAGTAGTGGCATGAACGAGCGCCAGGAAAGAACGACGGGGTCACCAATGTCGGGCGACGAGACCCGACGGAAAGAGAGGAGAGGAAAGATGGTGCGTTTCGTCCCGGGTTACCATCTGGACTCATCAGTAAGGCTGTGATGGTAACCCTGCCTTAGACGCATAGGGTGGTCGGTAAGTCCGGCCGCTGGAGAAGCACCGCAGTGGACTTATATACCGATCGCCGAGATGTCTTGCCACTTGCGGGAGAGGACCGAACCCTAGCGGCGTAGTGGGGAACTACGGGTCCCTACAGTTCTCCCCCCCTGAATGGAGTGAGTCCGTAGGGCGAATGATGAGGATGATAACTCGGGAGAAAGACGCGGAGAGAGAATTGCTCAACCGGGGGTCCATGTGGACAACAGCCCGGGAGCGCTTGCCGTGCAGAGCGCTGTCTTGTCGACGGATGCGATGCACGGTAGCGAGGAAGGAAGGATGGGGTCTGGACTGTGCAGAGCCTGTGTAGTTGACAGGGTGCGCCAGACGAGTGTTCCCTGGGTCGTTCAGAGGCGTAGTAGTGGCATGAACGAGCGCCAGGAAAGAACGACGGGGTCACCAATGTCGGGCGACGAGACCCGACGGAAAGAGAGGAGAGGAAAGATGGTGCGTTTCGTCCCGGGTTACCATCTGGACTCATCAGTAAGGCTGTGATGGTAACCCTGCCTTAGACGCATAGGGTGGTCGGTAAGTCCGGCCGCTGGAGAAGCACCGCAGTGGACTTATATACCGATCGCCGAGATGTCTTGCCACTTGCGGGAGAGGACCGAACCCTAGCGGCGTAGTGGGGAACTACGGGTCCCTACAGTTCTCCCCCCCTGAATGGAGTGAGTCCGTAGGGCGAATGATGAGGATGATAACTCGGGAGAAAGACGCGGAGAGAGAATTGCTCAACCGGGGGTCCATGTGGACAACAGCCCGGGAGCGCTTGCCGTGCAGAGCGCTGTCTTGTCGACGGATGCGATGCACGGTAGCGAGGAAGGAAGGATGGGGTCTGGACTGTGCAGAGCCTGTGTAGTTGACAGGGTGCGCCAGACGAGTGTTCCCTGGGTCGTTCAGAGGCGTAGTAGTGGCATGAACGAGCGCCAGGAAAGAACGACGGGGTCACCAATGTCGGGCGACGAGACCCGACGGAAAGAGAGGAGAGGAAAGATGGTGCGTTTCGTCCCGGGTTACCATCTGGACTCATCAGTAAGGCTGTGATGGTAACCCTGCCTTAGACGCATAGGGTGGTCGGTAAGTCCGGCCGCTGGAGAAGCACCGCAGTGGACTTATATACCGATCGCCGAGATGTCTTGCCACTTGCGGGAGAGGACCGAACCCTAGCGGCGTAGTGGGGAACTACGGGTCCCTACAGTTCTCCCCCCCTGAATGGAGTGAGTCCGTAGGGCGAATGATGAGGATGATAACTCGGGAGAAAGACGCGGAGAGAGAATTGCTCAACCGGGGGTCCATGTGGACAACAGCCCGGGAGCGCTTGCCGTGCAGAGCGCTGTCTTGTCGACGGATGCGATGCACGGTAGCGAGGAAGGAAGGATGGGGTCTGGACTGTGCAGAGCCTGTGTAGTTGACAGGGTGCGCCAGACGAGTGTTCCCTGGGTCGTTCAGAGGCGTAGTAGTGGCATGAACGAGCGCCAGGAAAGAACGACGGGGTCACCAATGTCGGGCGACGAGACCCGACGGAAAGAGAGGAGAGGAAAGATGGTGCGTTTCGTCCCGGGTTACCATCTGGACTCATCAGTAAGGCTGTGATGGTAACCCTGCCTTAGACGCATAGGGTGGTCGGTAAGTCCGGCCGCTGGAGAAGCACCGCAGTGGACTTATATACCGATCGCCGAGATGTCTTGCCACTTGCGGGAGAGGACCGAACCCTAGCGGCGTAGTGGGGAACTACGGGTCCCTACAGTTCTCCCCCCCTGAATGGAGTGAGTCCGTAGGGCGAATGATGAGGATGATAACTCGGGAGAAAGACGCGGAGAGAGAATTGCTCAACCGGGGGTCCATGTGGACAACAGCCCGGGAGCGCTTGCCGTGCAGAGCGCTGTCTTGTCGACGGATGCGATGCACGGTAGCGAGGAAAGAAGGATGAGGTCTGGACTGTGCAGAGCCTGTGTAGTTGACAGGGTGCGCCAGACGAGTGTTCCCTGGGTCGTTCAGAGGCGTAGTAGTGGCATGAACGAGCGCCAGGAAAGAACGACGGGGTCACCAATGTCGGGCGACGAGACCCGACGGAAAGAGAGGAGAGGAAAGATGGTGCGTTTCGTCCCGGGTTACCATCTGGACTCATCAGTAAGGCTGTGATGGTAACCCTGCCTTAGACGCATAGGGTGGTCGGTAAGTCCGGCCGCTGGAGAAGCACCGCAGTGGACTTATATACCGATCGCCGAGATGTCTTGCCACTTGCGGGAGAGGACCGAACCCTAGCGGCGTAGTGGGGAACTACGGGTCCCTACAGTACTCCCCCCCTGAATGGAGTGAGTCCGTAGGGCGAATGATGAGGATGATAACTCGGGAGAAAGACGCGGAGAGAAAATTGCTCAACCGGGGGTCCATGTGGACAACAGCCCGGGAGCGCTTGCCGTGCAGAGCGCTGTCTTGTCGACGGATGCGATGCACGGTAGCGAGGAAGGAAGGATGGGGTCTGGACTGTGCAGAGCCTGTGTAGTTGACAGGGTGCGCCAGACGAGTGTTCCCTGGGTCGTTCAGAGGCGTAGTAGTGGCATGAACGAGCGCCAGGAAAGAACGACGGGGTCACCAATGTCGGGCGACGGGACCCGACGGAAAGAGAGGAGAGGAAAGATGGTGCGTTTCGTCCCGGGTTACCATCTGGACTCATCAGTAAGGCTGTGATGGTAACCCTGCCTTAGACGCATAGGGTGGTCGGTAAGTCCGGCCGCTGGAGAAGCACCGCAGTGGACTTATATACCGATCGCCGAGATGTCTTGCCACTTGCGGGAGAGGACCGAACCCTAGCGGCGTAGTGGGGAACTACGGGTCCCAAGATGCATCTCATTTTAAATAAATCATAATATGAACTTGTCTATAATATAATAGTAAGTTTATTTAAAAGCATATTTAAAAATATTCTTTTTGAAATGTGTATAGTATAAACATCAGGAACATAAATGTTAACATATAGCACAATTATTTATAAACTAAGAGGAAGCGACATTTATCAAATGCTGGCTCTTGTAAAACAAAAAAATATAAAACGAGTAAATAAAAGCAGTTAATTTAATAATTGAATTTCATTGTTGTTTTATTTTATCTATTTTGTTACGTTTTTATTATATATAATATATATTTATTATATATTTATATATTTATTGTTATAACAAACAGCAAATAATATTTTTAAAACATACTTACTATTATAATGTATATATGCATGTGTATGTATAGCACTTTTAAAATAATTATATGCTGATTCGAAAAAAAAAATTGCGAGTCGGAGATTTGAACATGTGTCAAAAAGTTTCCATGCCTACGACATAACCACTCGGCTAACGCTGAATGCGACAGTTATATTACAAAAGTAGCATATGTTCATCTTTGGCCTTAACATAAATAAAGTTTGTTTCAATAATAATTTGTGGGCATTCAGTTATTTATACTTAGGATATATAAGTTTTTGGTTGATCTTCTAGACATAACATATTGTAGATATAAAAATAATCAGGATAGTAAGTACGATATTTTCAGGATATTTTATTATACGACATTATAAATTACAGACAGAAGTGCATAAACAATCATAAAGTAATGTGCGTATAATAGCTTTTACAAAAATCTCTTTAACATTTATTTATTTACACATATATCGATGGCTTTAAACCCGTTTTAAACACGCTTTACTTATATAGTATGAACTTTTATATTTATAATTTTCAACTTTTCATCTTAAAATTAACAACGGCATTATAATTGGTGTACAAAATAAAAAAATTAGCTAAAAAAAATTCTCTTTCACGTGGATTCGAATCGAACTCGAAACTATTTTGCAATCAGAATTTTGCTGGATAGTACGATAAGCCGCCGACCGGCGGCTCTGTTACTCGCTAGGTCACGGTGGGTTCCGCCGAGCGTACACGGCGATCTTCGCCGGGAGAAGGGAGCCATTTCGGCAATACGAGCCATATAAGAGTTTGGTCTCCTTCTCTCTTACTCCCTGGTTTCAGTGTACCTGTGTGTTAAACGAATAATACTATAAAAAAAACAGTAGTTTGTTTTGTTTACAATTTTTTCATTGTTTGTCTTTCATATTCAAATTTAATTAGTTAATTTATCATTTACACTATATATAATATAAGAATAATACAATTTTATAATTTTTTTATAAAAATATAAATATAAAATATACTATAACATGTCAGATGCTCGCATGCGAATATTAAAAATTAAAACCGGTATAGTGAAGAGATTGACCAAAGAAAAAATTATTTATGAATCAGAAGCAAATCAACAGAAAGAAAAAATTAAGCAATATAAAGAGCAAGGTATATGATTAAAAAGATTGTGTTTTTTCCAAATATAACTTTTTAAATGTGCACTTACGCTAAATTTTCTCGCGTAAGCTGGATTAAATTTTGCGTACGCGCTGTCTGCCGCGTATAGGCACTTTTTTTGTTAAATTCAGAGTAAATTATTGCTTTCTATAGATCTAAGTATAAGCGAATACTCTTCTTGACAAGCTATTCAAAGTAACTTTTTTTAAAAATTCATTGCGTAGTATTTGTTAAAACATGGGAAAAAAAAAATAAAAACTTTTTATTTAACTGACAATAAACAAATATTTTTTAAAGTTAATAAATGTTTTCTATGTATGTCAAAATTAAATGTTTTTTTTCTAAACATGCTTGTAAATTATATTTAATAAATTTCTTTCAATAGTTCACTAGTTGAATGGAGACTTTTTGTATTTTATATTAAGTTACGGAGTAGATTTGCCTACAAAATAGCTGTAAAAATAACAATACAGTAAATATTAGTCATTCATTTAAACCAAACGATACTGTTCCCTCCAATCATGTTTGTATGGATGCAATATACCAATTATAGTTATTTTGTTTAAAATTAGCAAAATCCAACTTACCTTTCATTCTCGAATTTATTACGCAATATGTTATTCATTAAAAATTTTTTATTTTTCATTCACATCAATTTTTAATAAAAATAGGAAACCTTTTTGAAAAAATCTGTTAAGTCCATCATGTAGAATATCGAAAAATAATTGTACTTATTTTCCCATATTCTATATAAAATACATATTAGCTATTAGCAAATATATAGAAAGTTGAAAGATCGCGTGACATTGCTGTTCCCCTTATTATAGATACACCATTGCTAGGGAATACTTACTTCATATGACATTCAAACTATATTTTTGCTATTTCTCACTTGCATCAAAAAAGAAAAACTAGGTGTCAATTTTTTTTCCCCATATTTTACATGACAACCTATCATATTTTTTTCCCTTTTGCAACGCATTAGAGTTTAAGAGGTTAGAACAATCTTCTCTCTTTAAAAAAGTGATGACTGGATGTTTTGAAGCTGTTAATCAGGGAAACTGGTCAGAGGAAAACGAACGCAATGTATAAGCTTTGTCCCGCCGCTCAAGCCGAGTAAAGCTTTACTCGCTGCTCAAGCCGAGTAAAGCTTTTCGGTGCCACTGAAGAGGGCGTCCAACTATTATATATAGATGTATACACACCCTTGCTATTGCTATGGTATAGCGATACACTCAATGAGTGTATAGTTACATGAGGTAAAAAAAAATGTACTAAAAACCATGGCTTGGTTATATATAAAGTCTGTATACGTAGATTTATAATACTTTCTTGTATTACTTTACATTTTTTCGATTTAAAGAAAAAAGCAACCCAAATCTTTACATCAATTGTTCTTAAAAATAGCTGAGATACGCCCAGAGTTAGAATGCGACTCGTTTATGAATTTATTGAAAGACATGCGAGTGAATGGATAGATATTACACGCTGAAAGGTGTGAATATGGTTCTGTTACATAGGTACTTAAGCTTCGAATGCGACTAAATTAGGAAAAACCCAGCCAGGGAAACTTACTATAGTCGCCAATATTTTATTGCCGTATACGTAATACTAAAGGAAGATCATTGATAGAATGCGACCCGTTTATGATTTTATTTTGACAACTGCGAGCGAGTAGAAAGACTATAGTAGACAAAGATATTGCACGCTGGAAGGTGCGAATATTGTACTAAATAACAATAAGAATAATTAAACAAATACTGAAACACAACAAATTGCCAAATAATTATACCTATAGACTCGGCGTGTACTACATAATAATCCATGGAATAAATGCAAAGGAAAAAAATGTGTGCGTCTCGGGATGCCCGGCAGAAGTGAGAACTTAAATTAATGTTAATGGGAAGTATTTTGTGTTGAACTTGTTTAACGTTAAAAAATCGAGTATTCAAGTATGATTTATTGTATTTTGAAAATGTCCACTTTCACCCTCTCTAGCATAATATTGCGTATACTCATAGCGTATTTTCGGCACTGCTGGAAGTGCTGCCTGCTTATGATTTTTTGTATACTGAGGTCTTGCAAGTTGCATTTAACATATAAAGCAATGTAAACCTTTTGTTTGCTTTATAATGAAATTAGCAGAGTATCTATATCATAATGTGAATCTAAACTGAAAACTTATGTTGCTTGGCTAGCAATAAAAATATTATGCAGCTAGTCGATTTTTTTAATGATTGCCAAAAGTATGAGATTGTTTTCATCTAAAGATTATTTCTTTAAGAATTTATGTGATTGAGTCTCCAACGTTTCTACCAACGAAAATTTTTTTTTTCAAAAGTCATTTTATGGTGGTGGGTTAGTGTCTTATAGCGTGAAAATAGGCTAAATAAAAGTTTTGGCGATGATCCCCGACTAAGAACACGATTTAGGGGGTGCTGGGCCCACCGTAAGGGTAGACATGGTGAATTCCAGGCTTTCTCGACTGAGTGCTCGGCCAACACGGGGATTATCCCTTTTTATTATCAATATCAACAACTATGTTGAGTTTTATCGAAATCGAAGATAAGGAAAGTGGTCTGCTGGTCGATCGAAAGGGTTAAAAAAGCGGTTTTCGGGCAATTTCGAGCATTTTCGGCTAAGTGCTCGGCCTAGTCGACTATTATCCCTTTTTTACGACGGATTATTTATAGTGTTTACTTTTAAAGCTTTGTTTTTAGCAATCATATTTTTTATTCGTCTTGAAAATAATATTGATGCATCTTGTAGAAATTTAAGTACATCAATATGCGTTAAATTTGCTATAATAGTAGTCCTCATGCAATTTTCAAAAGCGTTGTCCATGTCAATCCAACGCGCACGATCAGTGATAGTCTTCTTTATTACTTTTACTCCACCACCACTTTTTCTTCTAGACAAAACTTCAAATCTTGCTTTCATACACTCTATTTTGGCTGTAGTACATAAAATACTTCGCTTTTCTTGAACTGACAGTCTTGTCTTATTTAAAACCTTACGACATGTTTTTAGTGCCAGAAGAAATTGGTTTTTCCATCGTACTATCGTCATTGTATCAGTAATAGAATGTAACAATTTTTCAGCTTCTTCTAAAAGCTTGGCTAGTTGTATACATTCAGCTATAATCTCCATTTTGATGATCATTCTAACAAATAATATATAAAACACATTAGTTAAAACATATATACAAGCTAGTCTATACATATTATATAAATTAATTTATGTGAGTAATATAATTTGATTAATATTTAAAAATGTAATGCTCCAATAAAATGAGCGTCATTCGAACGAAAACTGTCAGTGTTTATTTTAATATATACCCAACGGTAAAAATAACTCTGAAATATTGAGATAACCCGCCATGTCAGATGATGTAAATTTCGTGGGTTATAACATCACCCTGCAGAGCACAATGTTCACAGTCTGAGAGACTAAATACGGGAGAACGAATGTGATGTATAAGCTTTACCGCATCCACTGCTTAAGGTGAGTAAAGCTTTTCAAGCATTCGGTAGGTGGTGCTACTGAGCTAGACGTTTGAATAGTATGTAGAATCTGCTTTATCTACATTTTTGCGTGGTAGCCGCACCTTACGTATGAAAGATGGTGCACTGCATATATGACATTTAGTTCAAAAATGTGTAAATGTTCTTTGATGTTTGCGTTAAAAAATTGATAGATTTTTGGATTCTTCTCTATATACAAGAAATTAAGCAGGTCTAATCATAACAGAAAATGTAAGGGTGCAATAGTCAATTTAAAATTCAAATTTCGTGCTGCAATATAACTACCATTGTCGGTACAACAGATTCCCAATCTTGGTTACTTTTAAGGTTATAGCATGATGTATTTTTAAATGGATTAAAATGTATATATTTTTTTTATTTTAAAGGTGATATTTAATACATGTGTGTGTGTGTGTGTGTGTGTGTGTAAATATGTAAGAGAGTGGAAAGGAGTCTAGGGTAAACTGTTTAATAGATAGACGTCTATCAGTAGACAGACAAATTTTATACTTTTAAGATTGACTATCTATTGGACAGTTTATTTATAAACAAAAACAAAGTTATATATTTATAAAATTTTTTTTTTATTATAATAATCTTTAAAAAAATAACTTTATTAAACATTTTAAAGTTATTATTATTAATTATTAACATTTTCTTTATTTTTCAAATTCAATGCAGTTATTTTTTTAATTTTCTGTAAAATATTTTCAGTTAAAACCCTGTTGAAAAGGTAGAGGTCTAAATAGAGGTCTATAATCGGCTCCAAATAGAGGTCTAAAAGCCTCTAAATAGACGTATATTTTGTTCCAAATAGAGGTCTATTTGGCTCCGAATAGACCTCAAGTATGTCGGCACGGCAAAGCGATCGTAGCGCGCGCTAGCTCGGAGGGTAACCGAGAAATGCAGATTGCGCCGAATTTCGCCACCGTGCAATGTGTGGCGCTTCGATGCAACGTCGGTAACTGAATATTAACGGTGCCACCAGATGGCGTGACTACATGCATCTTTGAAACTTTTAGGAATAAATCTAATTTTTTAGGAATTAGGAATAAATCTAATAAAATGTTCTACAATATTGTAATCTTATTATTTTTTAAACAATGTAATTAAAGAATTTTACATGAATTTGACATATTTAAAATTATAATAAATACGCATATGAGAAAAATAAAAGAAATATTCAGTTAGCATGCACACTTTGACTGAAGAATTTTTTGCTACAGTTGCTTTTTCATTGATTTAAAAGTACATTAAAAACACTCAAAAGCTAATGATGCGGAAAAATCGGTCGGCATACTGTTCAGCGGGTTGTATTTAATGTCCGAAGGTGCAAACGGAAAATCTACATTAAAATACGATCAAAGCAGATACAAAGAAATAAGCTTCAATTTAAGAGGTTGTAACACCCCACACCGCTCCGCAGAGTCATCAATAAAACAAAAACACTACAAAAAACTAAAGTCTCGCGACTTGTTTTTTAGAAAAAGCACGCAAAAATAAGCGTACTCTCCCACTCTTGCAAGAGCTACATGCCACAGCTGAGCAGCCAGCCAACAACAACAGCAGCGCCATCAGGCAGTAGCGGCGGCAGCGGAAGTCACCACGCAGCAGCAGCAAACACGATATAGATATACTCAGCGGCAGCAGCGAGCACGTATATCTATATATACAGCGTAGCGAGCGGTGCGGCGTGCACTGCAGTGTGAGAGTGGGAGCTACGACGCAGCAGCGGCGCGGCGCGCGCAGCTCCGTACGCTTGTGTGAATGGGTTTTGTACATAGGTGTGAATGTGAGTGTGATATTTTTATGTAAGCGTTTTTTCGGCGGTGCGATCCCCGCTCTCTCCGCAGCCTTTATAAGGACCCGCGCGGACTAGAGCCAGTCACTTAGCTCCAGCGCAACTTAAGCGAGGACTAGTCCTACCAAGAGCAACTATTACGCCTTGGTAGATAAACTTAGAATATTTTCTCACTTTTGAAGGACTTATAAAATTTTCTAGTCAAGCAAAGATATCGCAATTTAAGCGTATCAGTCTTAGACTTAGAAAAAGTTCAATTCCTTTCAAAAGAATTAGAGAAATTTTCGAATATTCTTATATTTGTTAAATTATCTAGTCAGGCAAGATAACGCAATTTAACGCGTATCTGCTTTAGACTCTAATAAAAAATTCGTTTATTATCATACACTTGTAACTTTCAAAATAAACAGATAATGCAAATTTAAGCGTATCTGCGTAAACTATCCTATGTCAAAATAAGACTTCGGTCACCGATATATATATATATATATATATATATATATATATATATACGTTTGTAAAAATCAAAAAGAGAGATATTTATTTAATTTTGTGATAGAAAATATATGCAACATTA